>QVOB01011863.1:0-30016 GCA_014839585.1 Pseudomyrmex concolor | reverse complement strand
TATATTTGACAAAAGTCTTTAATCAGACATTTTACTATTATTCTGACATTTTATGATAAAACAGGACGGTCCAGCATCCTCTTAAACGCCACACCTCTTTAGAATTTCATAATCGTCACATGGGATCTAGGATACCCCAACGACTTTAAACGTTCATCACAACAACGTAAATCAATCAAACAATCAATCAATTTTTTTTTAACTTTTGCTGGGGTCTTTCAGATCCTATGTGGCGGTTGAGGGTTAATGTAATATTGTATTTGATTCTGGTATCTCCATTTATATATATATATATATTATGTATAAAACTCTTACTTTTTTCACGATATTATTTTTCTGATAGTATACATTGCATGTGTTACAATTGCACTGTACGTAGACGCGCATGATTCTCTTCTTCTGTCTCATATTTCACCTCTTATTTCTAAGTTTTTTTTTAAGTTGTTCTCTTCGTAGAAGAGAGCTGACGTTTACATTTTTTCAAGCGACTAATCTATCCTATCTTCAACAGTTTTTACGTCAAAATAATGTAATTGTATACATCTGTAACCGTTCGTGCAAATTATCTCTCTGTTGCTGACAACTTTGATTATCTTGTGTAGAGCAAAAGTTTTGTTCTTACAATCGCCGTCAATTGATCGGTGATTATTTTGCTGGGGTCGCGTTTAAGTAGTAGTCGACCCTTGCTTGATCAACTCACGCTGCTATAGAATCGGTTTTAGAATCGTGTGCAATCTATCGACGCTGTAATTTCTAGCTTCGCTACGTTAACAAAGTCGTAACAAGTTTCGCCAAATGCGACAACTGAACTGTCAAATTCTCGGTTAAAAAGTTCGCAACAGCTATTTCTTTTTTTTCTATCGCGAATCGTGTCGCTAATATGTGTTAAAATGACTTTTTCGAGAGGTGTGGCTTTTCCGATGCAAATTGGTCTTCGAATTGCCGGTATTTGGCCGGACGCGTCGTACGGAGTGTTATTTCGAAGCGGCTGGATAGTGACCATAGGCATCATACAAACTTTCCAGTACCAGTGGATCGCTCTTCACTTCGAACATGACGATCTGTCGTATTTGCTGGACGCTTTAAGTGTCACCATCGAGTACACTATGATGTTAATAAAACTGATTATTTTATGGTTAAATAGTCGGTAAGATACAGTCAGTGTATTTTAGTCGAAGTTGGAAACTGAGATTATGTTATCGCAATAATACGCGTTTGTGTATATAAACAAAATTATATAACTCTAAAAAAAATAGAGTTATTTTCATACAGAAAATAGAGTTATTTTCTGTATGAAAATAACTCTATAAAATATTATATAAGTGAATTTATTGCTATGCAATAAAAAAAATCAATCTCTTTTCCTTATAAAAAGAAAAGTATCGTAATTTTGATATCATCTGTTTCCACCTTCTAACTGGCAGTGATCTCGCTTATATACACATATACTTGCATGAATAAACTGCCGCAGTATAATATACGATATCCTAGCTGCGATGGCTAGCGATTGGAAAGAAACCGCGATCGGCAACGTGCGCATCATAACGAGCAAAGCCGATTTGTCACGGCGTTTCTCCAACGTGATGATCGGGTTTCATTCGATGGCGGTGGTTTTTTACGGCATTGGCGTTCTAGAGACGACTTTTCACGTCGACGATCACAATGTCGACGTGATTGAGACATCCACTCGCGAGTTCATGTTGAAGATGCAGCTTCCGTTCGACTGCAACGAGTCGCCGCTGTACGAATTCGTCACGTGCCTGGAATTCCTCCATTTGCTGACAGCTTCCGTCATAACTGGGATATTGAACTCACTAATTATCACGTTAGTAAGTGGCAAAATCTGCAAAAACATTCTGTTTTTAGGTGGTCTCTTGTACATAATCTCGAGTGAAATATTGTAGCGCAAAGTTGTTGTATGACACATTGAAACAAATTTTGGTTTTATTTGTGTCAATAATACACTTTGCGTGTAAAATTGGAAAAACACTGGAGGTTATCGGAGATAAATTTCAAGTGCTTTTCCTTCTTTTTTAGCAGTAAAAAAAAAAAAAAAAAAAAACGAGTGTTCTTTGTCCATCTCTAATTATTTTTTTTATATAAAATTAAGTTATTGCAACATTTACTACATCTTTCTTCTAGAAGATAGACTTGTAAGTTTTCAGGTTCTTCATACGAGCGGTCAGATAGACATTTTGTGCGACACACTGAAGGAAATTTGTCCGAACGAGCAGAACCGACATCTGGTCATCATGAAGCACTTGATCGGCAAACATCAGAAGATCATTATATTCTCGAACAAAATTGAAAACATTTTTTGTTACATCGCTTTAGTCCAATTTGTAACTAGCACGCTGGTAACTTGTTGTTTAGGATACATGATCGTGACAGTGAGTATAATTATATCCTCTAAAAAAAAAAAGAAACACACAGCAAAACGGGAAACTTGAAGACATGATCTATATCTCTGTTCGATATTGCAGTCGATTAGCGCGACGGAAGATGCGATCGATAGCTCGGCGTTGATGAAGGCTGTGGTGTTTTACGTGAACGCATTGGCAGAAGCATTTATCCCCTGTTTTTGCGGGGAATATCTCAGTGCCAAGGTCGGAACGCACAATTAAAAAAAAAATTTTGGTAATTATATAGATTAGGAGAACCACCTTCGATTTCAATAATTTTCACATATGTTATCAAGATCATTGTTCCGAGTAAGAATATGAAGATTTTAGGTGGGGGAAGTTGTTTGTTTAAAAGTTATTAATAAAAAAAGTTTTATAAATGAATTCTTATTTTTTGATCCCATGTACATTTTGTTCGTGTTTCAAGCGTGTAGACAGGGGGGGCTTTGCCTCTTTCCCTGCTCCCCCTTAAAGTTATGAGTACTATGTGTTTATTAAATAGTGTACATATTATTTAAATACGAAAGCGTATAAATATATACATGTGCGCACATATACAAATACACATACAAACGCAGAACATATTGATATATATGGTGACCATAAATTGCATAGTGTTTATTAGACATTTTTTATTAATAACTTTTAAACAAACAACTTTCCCAACCTAAAACCTTCATATTGTTACTCGGGACAATGACCTTGATAACATATGTGAAAATTATTGAAATCGGAGATGGCTCCCCTAATCTATATAATTACCAAAAATTTTTTAATTAATTAAATTTAATTTACTTTTAATCTCTTGATTTATATTGTGTAGAAACGTCATAATCTACGTTTCATAAAATTCTAAATATTATTTATTTGTTTATATTTTATTCGATAATTTTAGATAACAGCATTCGCTTTTTCATCATGAGAAATGCACATCTGTCTAAAATAAATTTTTTTTTTTTTTTTTTAAAAAGAGAAATGTTTTTCTTTGTATGCGAATATATTGCTATACATCCTTAACAACTATATGTGTGTGTTAAAAAGTTTTTATTTCAAAATTTAAAAGAAAAAATAAGAAAATTTTATTCTTTCTTTTTGTATGCTGTGTATACATAATATATGTTTTTCAATGTCAAACTATACATCCAAACTATTGCCGCTTCAAATACAAAAGTTTAATGACTCCAGTTGTTTTCGTTTGTCTCACGTTGACGATACAACTTCTCCAGAGCAAAATGATCGGCGACACGGCGTACGAGTCTATCTGGTACAACTTTACACCGAGCGAGAGCAAGCTCATTCTGTTTATAATATTGAGATCACAAAGACGGCTTACTATCACAGCTGGAAAAATCATGGATCTGTCGCTAGAAAGATTTACGAGCGTAAGATATTCAACTGTTGAGAGTTTTTTGTTACTAAGGAAATTATTTATTAGATTTATCGATTTAGTTTGTTATATTGTACGATAATTTTATAAGATTATCTTTACGATAAATTTCATGATAGAAGTAGAATAGAAAAGTATTTATGCAAATATTTAATTGAACTTTGACATCCGAGCGATTAATTTATGTATTCACTTTCTAGTTTTTTTTTTTATTATTGCATTATTTAATATTGTTTTAGATCGTAAAAGCATCTGTTTCGTATATATCAGTGCTGCATGCGATGTATTAAAGACAAATCGTCGTGTTCAGTTTATTCATACGCATATATTGATTCGTTAGAATCTTTATCGATTCAGGATCTATAAATCGACGATGATTACATAAATCATCAGCTAGATGTAAACGATGTACGAAGTTACCTTCCGCAGTCATAATAAACAATTTAGATTTTCATGATCGATAGTTGCATGTATTTTGATAAAAAAGTAATTTAGTAATTTCTATATTTACTTTTCACAATTTCTCTCTCTCTTTTTTTTCGAGTAAACATATATTTATATAATCGTCAATAAAAATATCTCAAATATCTATAAGTTTACAAATCCGAAGATAAGTTTACAGATCTATTGTGTGACATATCGTCCATTTGCAGTATTCGTTCATCTTTACGTCTCGAGGATTCACTTTTTACATCTCATTGTTCGCTCTTCTACGAATGCGTTATTCGTCTTTACACGGTATTTTGTTTTTTTTTTTAAAACACAAATAATTTCGCGATGAATTATCGGCAAAAAATTCACTTTTTTCCACCCGGAAAAAAACTCGACGCTCATTTATCTTTGATAATGCTATAATCTAGTAAATGGTTTTTCTTCGCAATTTCTACGCGTATAATTATCATTGATCGGCTCACCACTGCCTTTGCGCTCTTTGTTGTCTGCGCACTTACATTTATGATATTACGTCTATGAAATCTAACGGGAATGATAGACGTCCGCGATGTTTTAAGAGAAAATATGTTAAACTTAAACAAAGACACAACAGCGGAGCGCACTACTACCATTAGCGAATCGGTCGAAATGGGTTTACGTTTTATCGGAATATGGCCGCGTTGTGGTGTATACGCGAACGTCAACTGGTGGACTTACATTGTGTCTGTGGCGATAATGCAATATTTTCAATATTCATATATTTTGGCGCACTTCAATATCAACGATCTTTCCGTCACCATTGACGGTCTGAGCATCACGTTGGGCTACAGCTTGTCGTTTCTCAAGCTGATCAATCTCTGGTTCAATCGTCGGTAAGACCTTTCCGCGAATAAGAGAAGTGCGTCTGTCGGAATTCATGTTCATTTTATCAAACGTAAGAATCGTTCTCTGTAGCAAGTTGCACGTTATTCTGGATATGATGGATAAGGATTGGTGCGACGGAATCACAATCAATTCGGATGCGATCACAATGACGAGACACGCCAATTTGTCGCGTCAGTGCTCGAACGTGATGATCACAACGAACATGTTGGCTGTGTTCTTTTACACGATCGGAGGACCGATACTGCGATCGATGATCAACAAGAGGAACGAGGAGGCAACTACAACTCGCGAGTTACCCATTAAAATGGAATTTCCCTTTGACGTCGACAGCTCGCCGGTTTTCGAGCTGGTGCTGATAATCCAATTGTTTCACGATCTATCGGTAGCCTGCATCATCGCTGCGCTGAACGCTTTGCTCGTCACACTAGTGAGTCTCAATCTGATCTGATCGGATTGTAATTTCGCAATTTTAATTATCGCGCGAAATTGTGAACGTTGTAGATTTTACACGTGAGCGGTCAGATTGACATTGTGCGGCAAGGTTTGCTGGGAATTTCCCCCAAGAAACATTCGTCGAAATCTTGTTCGAGCGACATCAAGGATCTGATTAACAGACATCAAAGAATCATCGATCTGTCGGACAATATCGAGGATCTGTTCTCGAATATCGCGTTACTGCAGTTCATCTGGAACACACTGGTTATCTGTTGCATAGGCTTCTTGATGATAATAGTAAGTCGCAATTGTGTGTGTGTGTGTGTGTGTGTAACGGGAGTTTTAATTGCGCACGCAATTTCTCTCTTCACGAGAAAATCTAGTGTGGTAGATCAAGAATAAAACAAAGAATAAATAAATAAATATAACAAAATATTATAATATAAATAAAATACATCTTTAAATATAAATAAATATTGTTTTAGAAATGTAAATTTATTTTTCACAAACGTGAATAAATATATTCACGCGACTTTGATTTGCGACATCAAATAGAAGTAATACATTTCCACGTTGCAGTCCGTCGGCACGGAGGAAGGAGCCACGATGATAACGAAGTCTCTCATCTTTTACGTCGCGATAACTCTCGAGGCGTTCGTCTTTTGCTACGCCGGAGAATATCTCAGCGCTAAGGTCAGCGCGAGGAAGCGTAGCGACGGTAGTGGCATCGTAGAATTCTTAGAGAGAAAAGTTGTGCTTCTGGAAAGAAATACGCATAATTATTAGACGCGATTCATCGTGGAGACTGATTACCATTGCAGAGCAAGTCCATCGGCGACGCCGCATACGAGTGTTTCTGGTACGACCTGACGCCGAGCGAGTGCCGGATTTTAATATTTCTGATGCTGAGAGCGCAAAAACGATTGACCATCACCGCGGGTAAAATAACCGACTTGTCGTTGGAAGGTTTCACAACTGTGAGTACATATGTCACTCCATTTGATCATAAACTTGAGAACTGAAGAACAATATAAATGACTGTCTCAGATTATGAAAACGTCCGTGTCGTACGTGTCGGTGTTACATGCGTTGTATTAGAGGAAAGTGAACGATATTGCGTTTGGGATAAGGTAAGTACGCAACAAATACAGTATCGGCAGCAAAGCCGCAGATTAAATTACTGCCTCTTTGACAGATTTTATTATTGGGGATATGTAGAAGGTATTAATAAGTACATTTATCTTTTAACGATACAAATATTCTAGGTGTCAAACCAGGATACAGTACCTTCTATATATGGCGGAGCTTTTCGATATTGTTGAACGGAGAATACGTATATATGTATTTATACATGCATTAGTATGATATTTTATGTATTAAAAAGAAAATAAATAAATTGTTAATATTTTACGTATTCAAAGTTTTATCTATACGTAGGTATATGTGAATATATAATATACTATTTTTTAATTGTAATTACCTGTGAGTAATACAAGCGACAGACGACTGTTTTATTTGATCTTTTTTTTTTGTCCAATAAAGATGCACTTTTTCTTCTCTGCTTTTACAGACCATCGGAACTGACGAAGGTGCGACATTGATTAAATCTGTAAGTTTTTATATCGCAATAACTCTAGAAGTTTTTTTTTTTTTACACTCTCGAGAATTTTTAAGCGCCAAGGTGTAATTGTGAAAGAAATTTTTATGTAGCAGAGCTTAGCTCGTAAAGTAGTGTAGATATACAATTTTTATTTATCAAGAAAATATCTGAAGTTTTCATTTATAAAGTGAACGTTTGTGAATTTATATTATCAAGCTCACGAAACACACTTTGATGTTGAACTTCATCGCGTCCGAACTGCTAAGTTTTTCTGCAAAGATGCGACGATCTCTGTAAACAACACAGCAGTACTTTGAGCAATGAATATTTTTCTGTTTGTTTTAAACAAATAAGTATCGTGTTTCTAGAGTAAGTTCGCGATGCGATGCGATGTGATGAATCTTTTCGGTACGCCGTCGTTCATCGAACCGCATTTTATTGTTTGTGATGAATTGAAATTACAAAAGCAATTATTAACAATTGCCGCAGGAGAAGGGATTTACCTTTGAAAGGATTTACAAGCGTAAGATGTCATTTATTTTATTTTATTTTTGTAAGTAGATTGCGCTGTAAATAATATTTTTAATAATTATTACGTACTTTGTTAGATTATAAAAGCATCGGCTTTCTACTTATTGGTATTAAATGCTACATAACGATAAAAGTAAAAACATACCGAATATATTTTGTAAAAAATTAAGAAAACACACAAATAAATGATATGTACAATTTAAATAATATTCAAAATAATTTTAAATAATTTAAACTTACAGTTTTACATCACAAATATTAGAAAGTATAGAAATATATTGACAAATATCGGTTTTTAGAACTATAATTCTTGACGCTAATGCCTTTCTTCGCTCTAAATCGAATTTACTAGATACAATGGAATATACACGCAGATGTGAGAGGAAAAGAAACTCAGCTAAATTATACAACGAGAGTTTTTAAATAATCAATCATAATACTCTCCGCTTTCTTTCCACTTTGTATTTAAATGCTATTGTTTTTGCTAAGACATCGCGTATAATTTGTTTTAATGACAAACGTAAATGAACGTAAAATCGTTCTTCAAGAAAATAATGTATAAAGTTTTGAAGCAATTATATATTGTGGAATAGCAATCGGTGTGTTCGCCGACTCGAAAGAGGAAAAAATACATATATACGTTCTTTTTTTTCTAAACAGTATAAGCTATGAACTAGCAAAACAGCTACATTAAAAATACAAAGTTATAATCATAGTCGATTTAGAAACAGCGTGCGTGTTTTATCGTCTTTGCTGCAATCATTTAGTTCTGTAGTTTATGATCGCGTGCAATGTGTTCGAACGAGACGCTTTTTGTCGTCTTTATTCGCGGTTTTCGAACGTTTCTGTCACGTTCAGCGGTTAGCAAAAAAGCGATGAAACCCGCAAGCACCATTAGTTATTCGATCGAAATCAGTTTCCGTTTCATAGGCTTGTGGCCGGATTTATCTTACGCGAGTTTCTATTGGTTGAGTTACATAACGTCGATAGGAATAGTGCAATATTATCAATACGCTTACGTGATCGCGCATTTTACATTGAACGATCTTTGGCTCCTCATGGACTGTCTCAGTCTTACCTTGGGATATACTCTCGCTTGTTTCAAGCTTTGTGTTTTGTGGTGGAATCGTGGGTAAGTTTTTGTTTTTTTTTATGTAAAACACACAAGTAAATTTTATTTCTGATATTAACATCATTGAAATTATATCAAAATCTACGCGCAACATAAGTCTCTGAAGAGATACATCGTGTATTAAATATATTTGGTTAGTATGACGCTAGGATACGTCTTGTACTTACGCCGAATCATACTTAGCTTGATTTTTGTAGAATATTTCATAATATTGTGAGGATATTGGAGCAAGATTGGAGGGAATGCGCTGTCAACGATTCGTACACGTCCACGATGACGAGCATGAGCGATTTGGCACAACGTTTTTCCAATGTACTGTTCGCCATATACGCTTTTTCCACTTTTTTCCTTACGATAGGCGAGCACATGTTGCAGTCGGTAGACGAAGCCAATCGGATGAACAATCGTTCCCGAGAACTCCCCATAAAAATGGAATTACCCTTCGAAGTTAGCAAGTCACCGATTTTCGAATGTTTTTTAATCGGACAGTTTATATACGATTTGATAATAGCCTCCGTAGTTGGTTTTATAAACGCGATGTTCGTCACCCTAGTAAGTCTTCGCGCCACATACGATGAAAATTGTTAATCTGAAAACAAAAATTTAAATTAAGAAAGATATTAATTTCATAGACACGTTATTTTACATACTTCCAGATACTTCATGTAAGCGGCCAAATCGATATCTTACGACAAGATTTAGCTGACATTTCCAACGGCAAATACAATCCGAGTACATTTTTGACCATCAGAAACATTATTTACAAGCATCAGAGAATCATCACCTTGTCCGAAAATATCGAAAATCTGTACACTCACATCGCGCTGATGCAACTATTGTGGAACACTTTGGTTATTTGTTGCACTGGTTTTGTAATTATAACTGTAAGATTGTTATATCGATTGTTTCTTACTCTTTGTCTGAGAAAGAATTGTTGTTCTATCTTCTTGTATTTTAGACCATCAATACTGGAAAGGACGCAACAGGTTTGATCAAGTCTATGAGTTATTACGTGGCGATAACTTTAGAAGCTTTCATATTCTGCTTCGCCGGAGAATTTTTGAGCGCTAAGGTATATAATTTTAAGTATATTATAAATATTATTATAATCTTTATATATTCACTTCAGCCTTTAGGCCAAGAAGGGGACTTAGGGTTTACATGTTGTCTAAAATCACGCATCCTTCCGTTCCATAATCATTCAAACTTCTTATTTCTTACTTCTTAATTTATTTTCTCTTACATCTATTTTATATCTACTCTTACCTTATGCTACTATAATTTACCTATCTGTACAGTTTATTTACATTTTAATTACATTTAAACTTAAAAAACGCCTGAACACAGTTGACGGTGTGTAAGTGTTTGTAAATTATTTATTCAAAAACGTTTAACGTTTCGATCACTTGATTGGATCATCTTCAACTTTATATTGTAATTCTGTCCATTTTATATAGAATTTATTGTTTCTGAAGATGATCCAATCAAGTGATCGAAACGTTAAACGTTTTTGAATAGATAATTTACAAACACTTACACACCGTCAACTGTGTTCAGGCTCACATTGGCCAATTTATTTCCTCAAGTTTTTTACAAAATTGGAGCCTTTATTTGATTTAAACTTAAACTTATGTGCTCTGCTATACTATGTTATACTTATTCCTGTGTCCACAAGTCCAATCTTAATACTTGAATCTTGTTTAAATATATTTCAACATCATAGAACCTTATTCTGTATAGAGTTTTTAAGTATTTTAGATGTATTTGTTGTAATTTCCGTGTGTAGTTTTTGTTTACGTGACATCGCAAATGTCATAAATATGTGTTCACCAATTGTGTATTTGTTATACTTTATGGTTTAAAAATAACATTGAAACCACGTAAGAAATGTCTTAGAGGAAAACAAAAATAATAATTGTTTATTTTTCTTTTTCTGTTAATGTGTAGAATTTACAGCATTTATACAGTATCCAATTTCCTCAATCTCTCTCTGTCTCTCTTTCTCCAGAGTAAATCGATCGGTGATGCAATATACGATTCTCTTTGGTACGACATGCCGTCGAGCGATGGTCGCATTTTATTCTTCATGATGGTGAGATGCCAAAAACGACTGACGATCACTGCGGGAAGAGTCATTGATTTAACTTTAGAAGAATTTACAAATGTGAGACATATATCTTATATCAAATACACTTGATTCCAATAATGCCTTTTCACATGAAGCTGACGTTAGCATACGTTTTGCAATATAGTAACGTCATAACTTCACGTGTAAAGACATTTTACGGTACCCACCGTATGACCTTTATTTTTAAAATAGCTATTTTTAAAGCGCGTCGAACATTACTGTCGCAAGTAACCTTTTCAGATTATGAAAGCTTCTGTATCTTATATATCGGTGTTAAATGCAATGTATTAAGAAACCACGGATCAGAAGAGTAGTGTCTGCTTACGGTTTCTCAATCGGAAACAATTGCGCGATTGCATCAGAAGATTGTGAAGCTTCTCGATGTTCTCATTTGGTAATAGTTTTGTGGCAAATAAAATAGACAATGTTTATAAATTCACTCGTTGCAAACTTATACAGGAAGAGATACGAACACATACTTAATGATAATAACAATATTTATTTTTACAGTAATTGAAAACAAATATATATCTGTAGAAAAAGAAAATCAATAAAATAATCTTACTAAAATGTCTTCTTGATTCACGTAATATAAACAAAATGAATAATTTTTGTGCTTTATAGTTTTTGTTTATAAATTGTTACATTTATCGCGTCAGCAATTTTTCTTGTTTGGTCTTTCCGTTGATGTTAAACTGGCACAAGCGCAACATGTAAGCACGAATCGAAAAGTACTTTTAAACAGGAGAAAAAAAGGAAGAGAGAGAGAGAGAGATGTGTCGGTTGCATTTGAGATATCAAATATTTAGATAAAATAAGCTAAACGTTCTTTATTTCCTTTCTGTTTCTGTTAAATGTGGCTACGAAACACGAAATGTAACTACGCTGGTGTTCATAAGAAGAAAGTTAAATGTGCATAAGAAGAAAGTTTCAATGTAATTACACGCTATTCAAGTGCTCTCTACCCCCAAAGGCAAAAACGAACGCGTTTAATCGTTTCTTTCTTTTTTTTTTCATCGATGCACTCGCAAGCTTCTAAGAATTAATACGATCAGAATATCTGGTAATTGCAATTGATTGTTGCAGAAAGTGCAGCTTGCGCCGTATCGTCTACTACGATTATTCAGTATTATCGTTCTTTTTACAGCGTACGGACTATCTGTCTAATGTATATGTTTTACGTAACTTGCGACCGTTGTTTTTTTAACGTCTAGTTGTTGAAAACCCATAATGAAGCGTACTATTAGCCGTTTGGTTGAAGTCGGCCTTCGCTTCATCGGTATGTGGCCGGACTCCTCATATCCGAATTTGTACTGGTCGATGTACATGGCGACCATAACGGTATTGCAGTATTTTCAATATTCGTACGTTATCGCACATTTCGATCTCAACAATCTCACTCTTCTAATGGACTGTCTGGGTCTTGCCCTCACGAACACACTCGTGTCTCTCAAACTGCTCGTTTTGTGGTCGAATCGCCGGTAAGATTCCGGATTTTTAATATAAACTGAAACATAACGAGAAAGACGTTAGTGAAAAAAAAACCAAGATATATATAAAGAATGTCGATTGTTTATAGAATATTTTACAATATTCTAACTGCAATGGATAGAGACTGGGACGAGAAGCGCGTCAGTGATTCTCACGAATTCAGTATTATGACGACAGTGGCGGATTTGTCGCGTCGTTGTTCCAAAATGATTGTCGGAATACACGCTCTGGCCGCTTTTTTTCTATCAGCCGGTGCTTACGTGTTGCGCTCGATAAATACCGGTGACGGTGAAGTTTTTCGAGAACTCCCGGTGAAAATGAACTTACCTTTTGACGATGTCAACGAGTCGCCGCTTTTTGAATGCATCTTGATCGGACAGTTCGTTTACGAATTGTCGCTTGCTTCTGTGGCTGGCATAGTCAATGCGTTACTTGTCACACTGGTAAGTAATAAACTTAAAACTTTACGATGTTAAAAACCTTTTTTTGTCACATTACATGACGGTGACTATATTTTTCATTCACAGATACTTCATGTAGGTAGTCAAATTGATGTTATGCAGCAAGAAGCGACACGGAAAGTATCTGACAACAGCAATTCTACTGTGATCGAAATCAAAAACCTCATTTTCAGACACCAAAAAATAATCAGTCTGTCAGACAATATCGAAAATTTATTTTCGCTCATTTCGTTAATGCAATTTCTATGGAATACTTTGATTATTTGCTGCTCCGGTTTTATGATTATAATTGTAAATATTATCAACTGCGTTTCGAAAATTTTTACTGTCAATAATTCACTTTTGTTTTTTTTTCTCTCTCGCTTAATGCTGTAGGCACTTAGTACCCGCAGAGGTGCAGCGGTTGTAATTAAGTCGATGCTTCTTTACGTTGCAAAAACATTAGAAGTCTTTCTATTTTGTTACGCGGGAGAATATTTAAGCGCTAAGGTATCAGTATATACAGATAATGTATTTTGTACGCATGAACCGTGTTCTAATTGCTTTTTTTTTACTTTACATTTTATTTGTATATATATATATATATATTTTTTTTTTTTTAATTCAAATTCTGTCGGTTTTCCAGAGTAAAGCAATTTGCGATTCGACGTACGAATTACTTTGGTATAATATGATGCCGTCTGAGAGTCGCATTTTGTTGCTTGTAATGGTGAGGTCTCAAAAACGATTGACAATTACCGCGGGAAAAATTGTTGATCTCACTTTAGAAGGATTTATGAGTGTAAGGATTTATGATGTCGCACGCGAGTATAACACGCATTTCTCTTAATGTATAGATCTTTCACGCAAATCCGATTTTTCAGGTCATGAAGGCTTCTGCTTCCTACATATCTGTATTGTATGCGATGTACTAGAGCGAGAAGAGTGTATCATGTTTTGTACATTATTCTATTTACATCTATATATATTTTAATAAATACTTCACATTAGTGTGTGATAAATAACTGATTATTATTTGATTTCAAACTCTTTTCGAAGATATTTATCATAGATGTGAAGAAGAGATATATAAATAAACACACGTACATCATAATGACATATCATACATATAAATTTATCTATCGTTAACAAACATATCTTTATTATATTTTTCTCTATTTATGACATACAGTCTGTATACAGTCTATGTGACATTTTTCTTTGTCTTTGCTCTGACATGTAACTATTTCAGTTACCATCAAGCGCAAACTGCTGTACATTAATTGAGCAATTTTTATATTGTATTAGCTTCGCTCACAATATTCAACTTTCAGATCTACCGAGAAAACTTCAGGTCTTCTTCTTTTTTTTTTTTACGAACATTTTTTTAAATGTTCGTCATTAACGACGGCCATTCGCGTCTGCATTTTTAAAACTGATTACCCGTACAAATGGTACACGTGTACCTTTTACACGTGTGCGCTGCAACTTTGTAATCGTTAATCAATCATCGCAATTGAGTTTGTCGTACGCGGTTTGTACCGCGAGATATACGTGTAATTACGATTGATCGTTGCTCGCACTACTATTTTTTTTTTTTTTTTTTTTTTTTTTTTTTTTTGTGAAATTGCTGTCATTTCTCTCGTAACGCGGAGAAGGGAGAAAACTGTGTGCGAGTTATCGAAAAAGATGTGTTTGATACCGAGTTTTCTTCGCGGCGTCGCTCGTCTTGCCGTTGTTATTCGCTCTGTTGGAAGAGAACGACGTGCACGCGGCTCGTCAGAGTGATGCATCAATGTGAAGTTATACTACGCCGTCTTTGTTGACCACTATAAGTCCGATGCTGAGAGGATGGGTCTCCGTGCGATCGGTCTGTGGCTCGACACCTCGTACGAAACGCTCTGCTGGCTCTGTTTTACATGACGACTCTCGTTGTAATGCAACACCATCAATATTCTTACGTTTACGCGCATTTGGATCTCAACAACCTTGCCAAATTGATGAACGGTCTCGGTCTCGTTTCTGGATTACACTCTAACGATCTTCAAGCTGTTGAGTCTCTGGTTTAATCGCAGGTAAAAAAAAAAAAAAAAACAAAAAAAAACAGCGATTGATTTCTCCATCTTCGTTTGATTCCAAGACAATCAAATTCTTTTTGCGTTTCCGAGAAATAGATCAATGATCAGTTTGCAGGATATTTGCAGATATTTTAACCGCAACGAGCGACGATTGGAACGAATGCACGACCGATTTGCGCGTGTGCTTGATGACGAGTAAGATCAATTTATCTCATCGTTGCTCCAACGCCATGATGTCCGTCAATGCGGTGGTCACTGTGCTTTACTTCGTCGACAGTTACGTATGTCGCCGTACGGTTTCCGAAGACGGATTTCGGGAGTTTCCCGTGCAGATACAATTGCCGCTGTAGACTCACGAATCTTCCACTTTCGTCGTCGTGAGACTGTTTCTTCACGTGTTAGTAACGGCGTTAATAATCGCGAATAATGCTAAATCCGTTGATATTATTGTTGGTAAGTTGAATAAGCGGGACAATTTTTCGTGATTTAGTGCGAATAACTCGCACACGTCAATTTGTAATCAGATAATATAATTTTTTAAATTCTCTAACGAGTTAATTTACTATTTTTATTAAATTAACTTTGAAAAAAAACAGAAAGTGAGAGCGAGAGCGCGTTGCTTTTAGTGCCAGAACCAGTTACTGTAACTGTTTATTATTAACAGTTACTGTAACTGTTAATAACTGATTCTTTTACAAAGCAATTTCTTTTACAAAGAAATTTACACAAATTTATAACAATATTATTTATATTTTCAATTAATGTTGAACAAAATTAAAAACATAAATATACATTGATTTTCTTACATGTAAATGTTTTTTTAAACTTGTCAATTTGATCGCTCTAAAAAAATAGAGATAAACCAACACGTTAATTTTTTTAAAGTCGTTGAAATCATAGTTTTTCTCTTCGAGATGCTTCACGTAAGCGGACAAATTGACATTATGTGTCAAGAAGTGAAAAAGAGATATGTTTGTACAAATCAAAATTTTTAATTAAGTTGCTCGTCAAAAGACATGAAAAAATCATATTGCTATCGGACAATATCGAAAACCTTTTCTCATTTGTTGCCTTGCTGCAATGTGGAACATTTTAATTATTTGCGCGTTAGGATTTATGGCTGTGATAGTAAATAAAAAATAGTAAAACCGATACAATAAAATTTCAAAATGTTTTTGAGCTAAATATCTGTGACATACACACAATCTCGTTATTCAGTCTTTAAATATGAATATAGAAAGCACATCTGGAATATTGATACAATTTGTTATGCCATATCTTGCATAATCATAGAAGCTTTTGTGTTTTGCTTTGTTGTGTGAATATCTGAGTAAGGTTAGCTATTTTTTTTATCAATTTTTTTTAAATTTCTTTACAAAAACTAATTTAATGCAATTAATAACATGAAGCGATTAAAAACATGCACTCGTGCGTTATTTTGCATAGATTTTATATAGTAACTTTCTCGCTCTCTTTACAGATTAAATCTATCAGTGACACGGCACACGGCACAGTTTGGTATGATTTATCAGCGAGTGTTGGATTTTATTATTCGTCATTCTCAGATCACAAAAACAACAGCCGGGAAAGTTATGGATCTGACATTAGAGAGTTTCATCACAGTAAGTTTCTACGTTATGAATAAAAAATGATATACGCATTCTTTCTATTACAAA
Source organism: Pseudomyrmex concolor (assembly GCA_014839585.1). Lineage (NCBI taxonomy): Eukaryota > Metazoa > Arthropoda > Insecta > Hymenoptera > Formicidae > Pseudomyrmex > Pseudomyrmex concolor. The sequence continues at coordinate 13,399 of QVOB01011863.1, read as the reverse complement.
AATCTGTCGATTTAAGTTATTACATTCACAATAATTAAACTTCTCGAAGAATTGCTGTGTTAAGTCAATATCTCTGTCTGGATAAGAATAACACGTTTTAGGCATGAAAGCTTCAGCGTCGTACATTTCGATCTTGCACGCGATGTACTGAGAATATCGAATCGAATTTATTACGCTCATATGATTATTGCCGAATTATCACGGGTGTAGTATCGACGTATATTTACATTTGTAGAAAGAATAAAATTTTAATGAACAAAGTTTTGTGCACGTCACACTATAGAGTTAGTCAATATCTGCATTAAATGTTTTGATACAATGAATTGCGGATTACTGTGTTTTTTCAAAAATATGTGTTCACATATACTTTAGTAACAATATGTTAAAACTATAATTACACACAATTTTAGTCACTTGCACGTTTAAACATTACAGACTGGGATACTTTTAAATATTTATACAAATTTCTTATAGAGTTTTGTTTTATCTGTCTCCGAAGCGACAATTTGATATTTTCCTCTTTGAAAATTGTAATTCTTGCAACTGTCTTTTCTACTACTGGTTCGCAGCATAACAACTGATCATATTTTTAAATCTAAGTTCAAGATCTGTTTTATACGCAATTTTTTACTTTTCTCATAGTAAAGCCGCAGTTATTACCAGACAGCACCGATAAATGTGCGCGCACACACACGTACAACTGAGCTTTTAAACAAAATTATCTACTGTTTCTTCTTTCTTTTTTTTTTTTTTTACATCAATTTTAGTAGTTCATTCAACGAAGAGTTGACGATGACATTTTCCACGTAGATATTTTCTTCGCGCTCGAAGTAACCTGTAATCATCTGTCATCGCGCAATTTAACTTGTCATTGTACGGCAGCTGCATTGCACTGCGAAATATTACACATAATTTGCAATTGATCGATACTCACGTTATCATCGCGCTTTTTCTCTTTTTCTCTCGAATTTCTAATTTTCTTGAGTGCACGAGAAGGGAGAAGTGCGCCGTCTTTAAAAAAAACTTGCTTTTGCGTTGTCTTCGCGGCTGGCACTCTTGTCGATATTTGAAATTTATCTGAAACAAAGACATTTCGATCAGGATATAAATATCAGAAAATTTCAATATCGACTACAAGTTTCGCATTGAAAATCGATTTTTGATCGACATGTGGCCCAACTCTTTGCACGGGACGGTTCTTTGACTCTTTTACGTGGTCACTTTTTTAATCATGTAATATCTTCAATGTTCTTATGTTTTTGCGCACTTAAACACGACTGGTTTCTTTAAATTAATGGACGGTTCGAGCGTTACTCTCTATTACACTCGACATGGAGCATAAACGTAAAATATATTGTATATAGTCTGTGAATTATTGAAAAACAAAAACTACTCCCTAATACCTCTTGCATCTTATTGTCAGAGCTCTCACTGCCTTATTTTTTTTTTTTTATCTCCTTCAATATTCGTTATCGAGCTATTGATAACGAATTTAATTTGCTTTCTCTTAGAATATCTAACATACAATTACAATTCGCATTAGAAGATCGTCATGATAATATCTTAAAAAAAAAAAAAAAACTCGAATACTGTCTTTCGTTTCTCACAACGTTTTCCGAGAGAGAATAATAGTATCTTTTTTCAAAGAACTTACAATGAACCGTTCATTATTCAAATCGCTAATGAAATTATATCTGAGCAGAACGCACAGATAATGAGCTCTATATCTCTCGTCGTAATATTACATCACGCACAACACAACGTAGTGACGACGGATCTATATTCCACCCGAGTAGGGAGACACATCACGTGGAAATGCACTCGTGGAAAATCAGTCAGTGCACTCTCGGTATATCAGACGAAAGATATCGGGAGACTAACATAGCAACCCTGATTTTCGCGTTTATCGAATAGATATATATATACCATATTGAAACGAATGGTGCTCACGAGTACCGTCAGCCCATCGCTGAGAATCGGTCTTCGATTGCTCGGCGTATGGCCGGGTGTGTCGTGTCTCAGCGTTTACTTGGTAATTTACTTATCGAGCACACTGATTCTACTATATTTTCAATATCAATACTTATTCACGCATTTCAAGCTTGACGAACTCTCGAATCTCGTGGACGGCCTGTCCGCGAGCATAGCTTATTCCCTGACGTTTCTCAAAGTGGCTAGTCTTTTCCTACACCGCCAGTAAGAGATAAATCGCAAATAAAGTTTCCGTTACTTGAAAAAAAAAATAAAAAATTTGACTTACTGAACGCAACACGTTGCAGAATTTTTTTCAAAATCCTCGGGGTTATGGACGACGATTGGCGCAAATGCGTTAATGTTAAACAGCATTTGTACGTTATGTCAATGAAAGCCCATATATCGCACGTTTGTTCCAACGCCATGCTAACGCTTAACGGAATTGCCGCGATACTTTATCTCGTAGGCGATTGGGCGAGTCTTATTCATTTTAGCAAGAATTACTATAATAACACTTTCCAACTTCCCATTAAAATAAAATTTCCCTTTGAAACCGAGCAATCGCCGACATTTGAGTTGCTGTTTATATCTCTCTCGATACATATGACATGCAATTCGTTGACGATCGGTATTATAAACAGTCTGATCTCTACTTTGGTAGGTCTGATATTTTGTTTATTATTAATGTTATTATTATTATTGTGTTGTTTATTTATTTTACCGAGATAATTTATGCGATAAGAATTGAAATTTCTTTGAGAATATATATATGTAGTCTTGTGAAACGTGTTACAATACGTTTTTTACGCGCGCGTGTACATAATAAGTAATGTTAATTTCACAATATGTAATATAGTTGAAATTGTTGCAGAAGTGAAATATATTTTAGGTATTCCACGTGGCCGGACAAGTCGATATTATATGCAAAGAATTTAAAACTATTTTCGAAAGAACTTTTTCCGGTTCCTCCAAGTTCACATTGGGAATGCTAATTGAGGAACACAACAAAATTATTTTATTCTTTGATAATATTGAGAAACTGTTTTCTTTCATCGCGCTGATGGAAGTTGTTTGGAACACTTTGGTCGGTTGCTGCTTAGGATTTATTTGCATAGTAGTGAGTGTAATAGAGATTTTTAGCGGAGACATGTTATAAATAAATAATTGTAATTTATTCTGTTTTTTCTTTTTGTTGCTATGAAACGCAGTCTGTTCATAATGAGGCGAGTGTCATGCTAGTGGTGAAGACCGCGTTTGCTTATATATCTATAATGTTTGAATCCTTTATTATTTGCTTCGCCGGAGAATACTTTAGCCTCAAGGTTAGAGTTTTGCAATATTTAAAACTACACGGAAAAAAAAATTTTGCTATTATATGGTCAGCAAGGAAAATGGTTGAGTCTACGAAATTGTTTGTTTTATCAACAAAATGTTTTGTTGGCGAAACAAAAATATCAATAATCTCAACAAATGTCTTTTTGCTATTCTAGCGAATTTTTTTTTTCCGTGTAAGTACTCAAGTACTTATTTTTTCAATAAACATAATGGCAGAGATAGTTGTGAAGAATTAACTGTGTGAAAAATGTTATTATTTTATATAAAGTAAATTACAGTAGTGCCTCGCGTATTTGCTGCGGATTTGCCGCATGTTTCCCTCAATATGTCTCTGCAAGTTATCCCTACTAATTTCTAGAAGTGCTTCGCAGAAAGCACTTGGCCTAGATATTGAGGAAAATACGCGGCAAATACGCGGCAAATACGCGAGGCACTACTGTAACATCTTTTGCATTTAGAGCAAATTAATCGCCAACGCGGCGTACGATTCTTTGTGGTACAACATGCCGTCGAGGCACGGGAAGATAATATCGTTCATAATAATGAGATCTCAAAAACAATTGTCGCTTACGGCGGGGAAAATGATGAATTTGTCTCTGGAAACTTTTACTAACGTACGTATACCAACTTCAAACTTTTTTCGATATATATTTGGATTAACAATATATGTTACATTTTTATAACACATATGTTCAAATATTGAAAAATATGCTTTTACTTTCGCATTTCTAGGTCCTTAAAACGTCGGCGTCGTATATATCCGTCTTAAATGCGATGTATTGATATATTAGAAAAGTATTGATATATTAGAAAAGTGATATATAACAAAAAACACAATTTCATGAAAAGTGTATTATCCAATGCATTATCCAATTATACACTTTTTATAACATTGTTTTAGTGAAACTTGTGTATGTTAATGTACAGAATTTGTTGTTATGGAAAACTAATTACTTTGGTGTATAAAAAATTTGTCAATATAAAATTATTATATTTCGACGCGTAAATAAACTTTCAAGTGTGTTATCATGTAATGAGAAAAATACAGTATGATATCATCTTTCGCACGTATCGATGTTGCATGCATCATTGATATACGAGCATTGATATACGGTTCGTATATCAATCGCTTGTTTATTTGACGAAGCTGATCATAGAAAAAAAACGCATGCAAAAAAAAATCGTTTTCTAAAATATAATAACTCATTCAGATATTCTCGCAGCACAGTATCACGTAGACGTTTGCACGTATTCTAGGCGTTGTAACATATTTGATTAATGTTTTTAGTTATAAATGTTCAATTAATAAACGTAATACTGTATATATTTAAAAAAAATACGCAGTTTTTAATACATTATACAAACATGCTTGAAGAAAAAGTAATTTCTTACGTGTTTTGACGAGCATGTAAATAAACTACGTGCATAATTAATATACACTGCACTGTATTGTGCACAATAGAACACAAAGATACAATATTTTTAAAGTCTCTCGCTATTCTTTGTCGCAACACTATCCTTTCCTTTGGCTTTCGACGTGTTTCTCACGTTTCTTTCAACAGGCTTTGCTTCTCTGTTACTGCACATGCGCGCTATCTTGTACGAACATTACGCATTTTTTTTTTTTTAAGTGAATAACTTATTGTGTCTCCCCTCCGTAAGGTTCGCCGTTAAATTGTATTCTTTGATTGCTCTGTAATCGCGCGTTGAAAGAAACTACGTAACATACAATTTTTTGCCGCTTAAGCACATGCATAATTGCGATTGATCGATAACGACTAACGATATAGGGGCTGACGTATTGTTCTTTTGTATAAAACGCGATATAAGATTTGTATAGAAGCAGCGCGAGTTATAGCTCAACTAAAACTCTCTCACATGTAATTTTCAAATAGTCGCTCAAGTATATCCGTTTTCTTCCGACGAAGAGAAGCAAATCGGCGGCGCGCGATTTTCACGTGAGATAATAATATGCGCGCAACTTCCATCTGCGCCGCCGTCGAGATCGGTTTCCGCCTCGTCGGAATCTGGCCGGATTTGTCGTACGGAACCTTCACTTGGTTCGCGTACATGACGAGCTCGGTGATCACGCTGTATTTCCAATACGTGTACATTCTCCATCATTTCGACGTGAATAACATCTCGACCCTAATCGACGCGCTCAGTCTCACGTTGACGTACAGCCTCGGCTTTCTCAAGCTGATCTCCCTCTGGTCGAATCGTAGGTAGGAACAACATTTCTCGACACGATGAGAATAACGGTTGTTCTGACGCAACGGAGCGCGGGAGCGCTTTTCCGCAGGATATTTTACAACATTCTGCTAGCCATGAACCGAGACTGGGGCGAAGTCACTCGAAACGACAGATTGGTAGTGTGCGTCATGACGAGCAACGTTGCTTGGTCGCGACGTTTTTCGAACGCGCTGATCAGCATCAATGCCACCGCCGCAATTTCTTACGCCGCGAGTAGTTTCATGGGACATTCGAACGATCCTGAGCGAAACTCTAACGTTAGTACGAGAGTGTTACCTATAAAGATGGAATTGCCCTTTGAAATCAAAGAGTCTCCGCTCTTCGAGATCATAGCTGTCTCTCAGATTGTTCACGAAGTGTCGATGGCCGTCTTAGTAGCGATGATGAATTCTTTGATCGTTACATTGGTGAGTTTATTTTTGTCCTGTTACGCGAAACCGATTGAACTTTGATTGAAATTCTTCTTTTTGTTTTTTTTATACAGGTGAATTTTTTTTTGTTTGGTTTTGTAGTATTGTAGATCTAATAGTGTTGACTCAGTTTACTCTAAACAAAACAAAAATAACAAATTTCTCAAATACACTCATAATTTCTTCAAGACACTTTTGCTAATAAACAGCATAAATTAAAAAAAAATACATTCTAATACTCTTTCGTTTAGGTGCTACACGTAAGTGGACAGATCGATATTCTTCGGCAGAAATTACTGTCACTTTGTAACGGCGAAATTCTACAGCGCGAGTCGATTGTTACGAACATCAAGCTTTTGATCGCTCGACATCAGAGAATAATATCGTTTTCGGATAACATCGAAGCGCTCTACTCTCATATAGCATTGATGCAATTTCTGGCAAATACCTTGGTTATCTGTTGTATCGGCTTGACGATAATAAGCGTAAGTTGTGCAAATGTATTTAATTGACGTAAGTTACGTGCAAGTGTATATTATTTAAATCACTAACAGTCTATTTACCTGTTTTTTCTCTTGAATTCTCTTTATCTTGTTTCTTCTCGCAGTCTTTCGCTACGGACAAAAATACCGCGGCATTATTAAAATCTGCTATTTTTTACGTCGCCGTAACCTTAGAAGCATTTATCTTTTGTTTCGCCGGAGAATATCTCAGCGCTAAGGTATTGCGTAATATATCATTTTACAGAGTATTCTATTTAAGGTTTCTTAAGTCACTTGTCACTTTTTACATCTAATTTTCTAAGATCGTGCTTTCCTCTGTGTTCATCAAGTTTGTGCGGTATATTTTTTTTTCAGAGTAAATCAATTGGCGACGCGGTTTATGAGTCGCTCTGGTATAACATGACACCCGGTGAATGTCGATTTATATTATTTGTAATATTAAGGTCGCAGAGAAGACTGACGATCACCGCTGGTAACATTATGGATCTCTCTCTGGAAGGATTTACCAGCGTAAGAAGTTTGCTTTGAAAATATATAATTTAATATATGTATATAATATATATTATATATCTAATATATATGTATTATATATATTTAATCTAATATTTAACATATATATAATGTAATTTCAATGTTAATAATGTTTGTTAAAAGACAAAGTATTAATATATAATAATTAATATATAAGATTAATTACGCAAATAAAATTGATTTGTGTTATTTTGGCTAGATAATGAAAGCATCTGCTTCTTACATATCGGTGCTACATGCAATGTATTAGACGAATTCCCAGTGTGGATAAACACTTACATTTTTAGCAAGTAGTACATCTATAGCAATTATAACAATATGTCGAACAGTAACAGATAACGTTGTATGAAGTAACGTATACATTTAGCGTTGTATGAAACTGGATTAAAATAAACTGTACATATACTTCTGTAAACAGAATCTAAAAAAAAATGTAGAGTTTATACACAATAATAGTAAAAATAAAAAATAAAAAAAAAAAACATTTTTTGGACTAACCATTGTTTCAGCAAAAGTTTTACATATTTTTGAAAAAGAAATAGTTTTAATTATTCTGTGAAATATGATCATACTGCGGAATTTACCAAGCTTTATCATCGCACTTTTTGTTACGTATAATTCTTTTACAATTGTAAATATTACGAGAAATTCAAACATTTTTATATGAAACAATGGTAAAACGAGTAAAATTTACATCAGAAATTTGTCATATTTATCATATGCGTATATTTACCCGATGGTAATAACAGACATGTCTGTTAGAAACAGGCATATTTTTCTTTCAGTCAACAATTCACAGACGCACATAAATTTACCTCTCTTTTTATCATGTACATTATTTTAAAAGTGTCTGTCTACCCGCACGACTATTATTGCAGCGCGATCTCTCGAAAGGGCCTTGCGCGCTTTACGCTCGATTCTGTAACGTTCTTAAATTATTAATGGGATTCAGGAGACACAATGTTTTCTCTGCTTCTTTTTTTCTCGCTATCTATACCCGCACTTATCCTATCGCAAACACTTATCCGAGAATTTTGCCGTCGTAATGAAAAAGTATTTTGTCTCGGTACTTCCTATTTTACAGCGACGTTGGAGTAGGGGGATTTAATACACGGCGCGATCCGCCTCTATTCATCCGCGTTCATCCCGCGTTCATCTATGTATTTGATATTGCTACACCGCGAAGTACACGATCGGAGCCTCGATGAAATATCCAAGTTTCGCAAGAGCATTGACGTAAAGACGCATCTCGGTTTTATTCGAAAGCGGAACTCCGAAAATGGAATCGAAGGCCAACCCGACGATGTACCTCGGCACTCTCAGTCGTTCGATCGAGATCGGTCTCCGCTCGATCGGCGTATGGCCCAACTCGTCTTACATGATCTTTGGTCGCGCCTTCTGGATGATCACCTTGACAATGGCGCAGACCTTTCAGTATCGATATTTTCTCATACACGTTCGCACGGACGATCTGCCGCATCTTATGGACGGCCTGAGCGTCACGATGTCTTATAGTCTCCTGCTATTGAAGCTCATTGTATTTTGGATCCATCGACGGTGAGTTCCGGTGTTTCCTTTTTTCGCGAAAACGAGATGAACTGATAAAATATAGTTATACGTAAATATACATTTTCGAAAAGATTATAAAAGTATTTTACAATTGAATATGTATCTGTATATATCATATATATATATATATATATATATATATATATATATATATTTATATATTTTTTATATATAATCATAAAAGAAAAATATTTAAAATGTGTAAGTTCTATGTAAAGAAGAAAATTGCTTTACGCACCTTAACTTACAATCTCTCGTAGGATATTCTACGACATTCTAAATACGATGGCTCGGGATAGAAGCGAGTGCATGACCAACTGGGCCGTCAGTTCAATGTCAAAGACAGTTTACATTTCACATCGGTCCTCCAATTTGATTATAGGCCTTTATCCGATGTCGGTGTTTCTTTATGGCACCGGTGTACTTGTTGCCAGTCCCGATGAGACCGATGAGGTTGACGAGGTCGACGAGCTACCGACGCGAGAGTTGATTCTCAAAATGGAGCTACCCTTCGAAACTAATACTTCCCCCATTTATGAGATCGTTATGGTCACGCAATTTATTCATCAGGTTGCAGCAGCTGCAATAGTCGGAGTATTAAACGCCCTGATCGTTTCACTGGTGAGTAAACATCTGCGTTAAAAAAAAGAAAAAATTTGCATAAGTAAAAAGAAGTAAAGATAAAAAGATGAACATACTACGTTTTTTTAAACCGCATTTGAGGCTGATCTGTGTGTGTGATTGTGCATTAAATCGATTAATATTCTATTTTGTTTTATATATTTATCTAAACAACTACATAAATATTAAACAATCTCTCTCTCCTAAATCATCCATGAAAACTAATATACCACAAAAATTGTACCGCGTAATTACACCGCCTAGATATATTTACATACATAATATATATATACGTGTACATACATAAGTAAATTTATCCACGTATATATTCGGGAGAGAAGAGTTTATTGTAGAAAATTAAAATACTTTTAATCGGATTTCTCTCTCTCGCGCGCACCGTATCATACTGCATGCTTAATGAATATTCTATTATATTATACACATGCGATCAATAATTTATCGTTTGCTTTATTTAAGCGTGAAATGAAAATGTTCCAATGCGTCTAGTTAACAAACTGATAATAATAAAAAAAAAAAAAAAAACAGCACTCATTTGATTTTCACTGTCTTATTCTTTTTCATAACAAAATTCGATCTTATGAAAAGTGTAATTTTATTTCTCAAGTTTTTATAAATATTATCTTTAACTAATTATTCTTTTAAGTCGGGGAAACACATTCGGAGAGGGCGTTGACCGTTATTTTTAGATTCTTCACGTAGGTGGTCAAATCGATATTATGTGCCGAGGGTTGGTAGAAATCTCTTCGGGCAACGATGCGTTCGACTTGCAAGCCTCAGCCATTCGAGCTCTAATATGTCGACACCAAAGAATTATCGCGCTCTCGACCAACATCGAAAATCTTTTCTCGTACATAGCTCTCATGCAATTTCTAGGAAACACTTTGGTCATTTGCAGTCTTGGATTTATAATTGTGACTGTGAGTCTCTACGAGATTTTTTCTTGTTATGCAAGTTTCAAATCATATTATGAAATGTATAGTTATGAAATGTATACTTTTTTTTTCATTACATTTTAGTCTATAGGCGCTACAGAAGGTTCGTCATTGTTAATTAAATCTCTATTTTTCTACGCTGTAATTACATTCGAAGCGTTCATCTTTTGTTATGCCGGAGAATATCTCAGCGCAAAGGTCAGAATTCACAATGATACAGTTTTGTAAAAATATTTTTTTAAATATAAAATTTCTTATCGCATGTCTACAATTAGACGTATTTTTCTGTACTTCGTAATTATGATTTAATTATTATTCAATCGTAGAGTAAAATGATCGGCGACGCGGCGTACAAAGCGAAGTGGTATAAATCGAGTCCTACGCAAAGCCGAGTTTTGTTACTGTTAATTTTGAGATCCCAAAGAAAGTTGACTATCACAATCGGAAAATTCATGGATCTCTCTCTAGATCGTTTCACAACAGTAAGATGCATTTTAGTTACGTCTTTTTTCCGTTCTTTTAGATCTAAAAAAAAATTGCAATTACTTGAAATACGTTTTAGAAATGTATGTTGTTAATGTAAGTTTTGAAATAGAAGTAGAACAACTTGTGGAAAAATTTTTTTCACACACATTACATGCATGTATTATTGTTTCTTATTTTTAATGACTTTTATATCACACAACAACAACTTCAAAAACTTTTTCCATCATATTTATCAATAATCGCACGATAGATATCAAAACGTATTATTTAAGTGTACCTTCTTTCTTCCAGATTATTAAAGCGTCTGCATCTTATGTGTCTGTGCTGCATGCTATGTCTTAAAACCTGTAAATAATCCAAAAACAAATTGTAGCTATTATAGAAAATGTATGTGCGTTTCGTTATTCTCCGATACTAATTGATCGATTTTCTACGAACGTGTACGATTGCAAAACAACGTGAATATATTTTAATGGAAATGACAGATGCGTTACGATTGTTTTTATGCGTCTTCTGCTCGATTCTTCTTTGAGACACATTATTATTATCCTTCCTTTATTATCATAAACTTCTATCTCCGCGTTCGATTTCATCCTCACATAAATTTCTACAATTTTACGGTTTTTTTTTTACCGTTTATTCGTTTTCACTTTGTATTCACGTGCATTCAGCTCTCGTACATTTTTCCTGCATTTTTAATGTAAATAAAAGGGCGCCGATGAGCACACGAGAATATACAGCCGTCTCTCTTTTTTTTCGCAATTGCAGCAATCATAGAAACGTCGGTTTCTCGTGGTTTTCAAGATAAAAAAGCAGCATGATAAAAAGTGTATAATTTTTATGGTCATAGGAGCGGGGATTACGCGACAAAGTGTAGCTTCGTAGAATGTCACAGTCCATCTGCAACTTCTCGACTGATCATATCTAAGACTATATATAACCGATCATGCTTTAGTCGGAACATTCAGTATTTATTATCCACCCAATGTCACGTCAAAATCTTGCAATTTATCGGTGCAGTCAGTGCAACAAACAATATTTAACGTATTAAATCAGAGTGTCGTTACTTGTATTTATAGTGTATTATATTCTGTGAATACAATGAAAACAAAAAAAGAAATCGAGTTACCTAAAATTATTAACGAGAAACTGTATAGATATCACCATCGAGTCGTGAAATTCATATATTCGGATTCGATGAAAGACGAGATGGAGTCGAATATCGTATGTCCTTCTTCGGTGGAGTTCTGCCTTCGTTTAATTGGCTTATGGCCGGGCACGTCGCACGCATTTTCCCGAAAATTTCTCAGTATACTCTCGATGATGATGTTCCAAATCTGTCAGTATCAGTATATGATTAAACACTTTAGCAAAGAAAATTTGTTAGTTCTTATAGATGTTTTAAGCGCAACTCTGGCTTATAGTCTTCTATTAATTAAAATAATTATTTTCGCGTTCAAATCTCGGTAAGCTTCTTCGGTTTAATAACATTAATTACATTTATTCTATATTTAAAATAAGTTTTAATGCGCACCAATGTTACATTTTGCACTGAAATATAAAGCGCGGATAATTTAGTAAAAAAATTTAATTATTGTCACATTATTAACTTTTTGTTCGAAATATTTCAAATTCGATATAGTTTAGTGGACGAAATGTTTGCGTCCATGGTTGAAGATTGGAAGGCGCGCGACGTTTCTGAGATTCATGTAATGACGAGAATGGCTTACATCTCTCGTCGATTTTCAAATTTGATGATTGCCTGCAATGCGATGTCCGTGTTCCTCTATGCGACTGGCACATTCTTCAGGCACAAACATAATAATCAGACTGAAACTCGAGAACTTCTCCTTAAAATGGAAGTGCCTTTCACAATGGACAACATACCAGTGTATGTAGCTATTCTTGTTATACAGTTTATCCATCAGATAGGCGCAGCTAGTATGACGGCTATGTTTACTTGCGTGTTAATAACGCTGGTAAGTACTTTTTTTCAGTTTGTGTAAATGATTCTGCAAATTAGAAAAAAGAGCTCATGTTACATTATCTAATTACAAACTTTGTTTACCACTGATATAGAAAGAAAATGCTTATATTTTATATTTTATTATTTATAAACCAGCAATTATATAAAATACTAATTAGTTATAAGAAGAACATTATAGTGAATATTATGTATCGTTATATATAAAAAAAAAATTGTGAATATTCTTATTATGATATTTAGGTTCTCCACGTGTGCGGACAAATCGATTTAGTGCGACGAAGGTTAAGTGAAATTACAAAGAAAGACATCAAACGTCAAATGACCAAAAATATCATAAAAACATTAGTCGTTCGGCATCAAAAAATCATCATTTTCACCAAAAACATTGAGGCTCTGTTTTCGACTATCGCATTGACGCAATTTATATCGAATACTTTAATTATCTGCTGTTTGGGATTTCAAATTGTAATCGTGAGTAAACAGAAATAACATAACTTCTTCGAAGTATGAGATATTGCAAAACTTTCAGTCTATTGATGCTCCAGACGGAACAACGATACTAGTAAAATCTTTGGTCTTTTATATTGCTATTAGTACAGAAGCATTTATATATTGCTTTGTAGGAGAACATCTCAGTAAGAAAGTTAGTATACGTATAACAATAACGCATACTTGTATGTATGTACAAATGCAGCATAATATTCTCTAACAATGTATATTGTAGAGCAAAATGATCGGCGACGCAACATATGAGTCGCTTTGGTACGACCTAACGCC
>QVOB01011862.1:0-10670 GCA_014839585.1 Pseudomyrmex concolor | reverse complement strand
AGAGAGAGAGAGAGAGAGAGAGAGAGACACAGACACATTCACGTGCATTCAAGAAACAAAGTAACGATCAAATGCGACCGCCATGAGGGAGATAATGGCAAACGTTTTCCGTCGCAATACGGACGGTAGTTTCGAAATAGCACGTCGAAAATAGCGATCAAAGTCCGAACTATTGCCTTTCGCGGTGTGATGAGTAACCGATTCAAACCCGCTAAAAGAATGAAACGAGTTTAGTAAAAAAAAGATAAAATGATGTGATAAGTACGCAGAAAAACATCAATTCATCACACAGCTTTTATTTTACTGCAATTTCGTTTGTTTAGAAAGAAAATAGTTGCGATGTCTGATCGATGAAATTTGGAGCATCCATATCACAGCAAATTTTATTTTTCGCTATATTTACTTGGGAATGTGCGCGCAGCTATCGACTTAAAAAAAAAAAAAAAAAAAAACAGATAAACATGTTTACTGTGTAAAACTTTAGGATAAATATACAATTCATTGTTTAAATATTTTAGCTTACGCGCGTGTGTTAAGTTTGTTTGTATTAAATAAAATAAAATGATCAAATACACGCACATGTGCTAATTTGAGAAAGTTGTAAAACTTTAAAGAGAAAAACGGAGAAAATGATAGAGAATGCAATTCTTTTTCGCAATTGTGTTTGCTTTTTCATTAAATTCTCTCAAATTTCGTACGCCGACAATTGCGCAGACAGGCAGGCAAGAGCTCGTAGTAATAAACTGTCGTAAAATAGCGGCGTAAAAATAAAAGTAACGGTTGGGCTCCGGGCAACATTGCAATCAGCATTTAGACGTTTTCCACCGAAATGCCGTGTGCTCTCGAAAAGAGCGCAAGCACCGGCTTTTAGCTGGAAGCCGGATTCGCGTGGAACGTGCGGAGCCCTTGCCGGGTCCTGAATGCGCCGAATAATCTTCGATGTCGCTAACGAGAGTGCACCCGGCTTCCGTTTACAGGAACGGCGAAGGAGAGAGAGGGTTGCCACGCCAAAGTTGTACCAACTCACGCCAACTTGCTATAATAGACGCCTAACGAGATAGTCGAAGCTGAACGCGAGCTATCGCTGTTTCGAGTAACACGTAGCCATCGTTAAATACGATGTAACAAATGTTAGAAAAAAGAGAGGGCGAATACTTGTAACTTCAGAGCGCACGCTACTTACTCGTTAGTTCAAGAGAGAAAAATGTCATAAAAGGAAGTATAAATGTTATAAAGAGACGAAAAAAGGGAGGAAAAAACACACTTTTTTATTTCAAAAATAAAGAGAAAGAGAGAGGGAGAAGAAGGAATTATTTTTTAATGTAAATAAAAAATTTTTCAAATAATGGAAATTTATACTTGACTACCCAATATAGAGATTTATTCAGTTAAACAATAAATCTTAATAAAAACAAATTGCTTAAATTAAAATTAATCTAACTAAAATTTCAATTTTTATCAGAATAAAGTCACTCACACAAACTGTGTCCTGTCAGACATTAAATATTTTTTTACCGCCCGTTTGCTCGATTCCATTTATTGCGAGTTGCGGAAACTCCAATAACGCCCGATAAGATTATGATCGTGATAACAGGATCTCCGTACAGAGGTAATTAACATGTACGATGAACTTGATCGGTGCTATCGCCATGCGAGATCTGATCAAATTATTGGAATATATTAGGTGCGATACGGGTATTAGGTTAATAGCTAAGCACTATTTCTTCATTTGCATGTAACATTGCATCAATTTCCCTATAATTTGCGAAATTCTAAATTAATTTATTCTAAATTCAGACTATATACGCGACTATGTACGCGTAATTTATAATGATCGCATGTATGTTATATGATATTTCAAGTATAAAATAGAGGAAAGTTAATAGTGCACACAATAATGAAACTTGAATTTATTATTTGTTTGAACTAAACAAAGTAAACGTAGTTTTGCAAAGAGAGATAAGCTAAATGAGGAATATACTGGATTGCAAAATCTAATAACTACGCTCTAACGTGATACAATCAGTATCGCACACAAACGTATTAATTAATCTCATTACGAATTATAGCCGCTACAAAATTATCAACAAATATGCTTTCAATAATAATTAGCTTACCGAAATGCTATGTTATCCATTTAATTTCGGTAAATACTAACGCGATAACGGTTTGTCGGGAATTATCCGATAAAATCTTATTTATTGCGTTAGTTATTTCTTCATCTCTCGCCAGAGTTTATCGAGATATTATCTTAAACTCTATATACGTATTTTACTGTTTAAACTTAAATTGTTTTCAACTTTCTCTAATTTTCCTTGTTTTATGTTTATACGAGAAAAAACACAGTCGCGCGTATCCACGGAAAAAATTTTTTGCTGAAATAGCACGAAGATTAGTTACTGTATGGCCAGCAAGAAAAAGGCCATACAGTAAGCTCAGCTTGTTAAATTGATTGCTTTGGCAAGCGAAACATTTTGTTAATGAAACAAAACCTTCAATAGACTTAACAATTTTTTTTTTGCTGGCAATATAATAGTAAAACTTGTTTTTCCGTGTATGTCAATGTTATTTAAATATGTATTGTTAAATTATTATGTAACGTTGTGTGATAAATTTGTGTCACGCAATAGTAACTATTGCGTACACGAAATTAGTCAAGGTAAAAAAGAAATATGTACATACGGAATTCCGAAATATATCGTCAACGTCGTTACCGTAAGTAAGAGCTTAATAGCGCTTCTTTCACGAAGCAACATATAATTGCGAAACTAATTAACTAAGTAATCTCGAGATGAAGAGATAACTAAGTTATTTGCCAAGATGGCCTGCAAACGCGCAACGCTTGACAGGCGTTATCTAATGCAACGGTTACTTAAAAAGTGTTAACGTCCGCTTGGTTGGCGCAGCGCGGACAAGTAACCGCAAAGTTGTGTTACTATACATAATACACATTTATACCAACGTGTAGTTTAATTCGCAAACATTTCTGATGCATTATGAATTTTTTCGCAACGCACTTAAGGAATTTCAAATGCCTTTTAAAGAGCAACCTGGTGAAGTGAGCTGAAATGTTCACGAAACGTCGGTATAAGAATGACACTAACGCGGTTCAAGCCCGAAAAACATCTTTGCATGTTAATACAACACATCGCGAAAGCATCAAATATAAGATATATTTAAGATTTTTCAAATGTTGATATTTTTCCGAAGTCTGTATGACAACTGTTTGTACGGAGAAAAATAAAATAAAAATACGGCGTTCTTTTTATCCACTTTATACTTCCGATATGAAAGAGAAGCGAAATTACGCGTCACAAGACATTTCCTTCCAATGAGAAACGCCGCGCCGGTATAAACGGCTTTTCAGAAAGCTACCTCGCGGTCGAGTCGGACGGAAATAGCCGTCAGTCCTCCGAAACGATCCAGTTCTGTCTTGCCACATCCTTCCGCGCACGCTGGACAGTACAGTTCATTACTGCCGGTGGATCCGCCCCGACGGATATGGAATTTACAATGACATAAGCCATCGATATACGGCCAACAGCAGCTACACTGCCAACGCAGATTAGTCATCCTGAGTAAGTACGGCGAGCACGGAGCCGCGTTACGTGCGTACTAATGCAACAAAGTCAGCCTAATTACCATGCCGTGTATGCATGTATGTGCCGCGTGCGTTGCCAAACGAACCGCGCGTAGATCACTGTTATATTAATATTAATTAACGAAATGTCGCACTTTGTGTGCAAAGAGGCTTATAATTTTAATAACATTCTGTTATTAATAACGTCAGAGTATTTTAATTGAATGAGATAGATTATATATCTGTTTACAATTTTGGTATTCATACGGCCAATGCGTTTAAATACATATGTGTGTTTAAATACATATGTAGATATAGATGTACACAATATTAATTAATCCGATCTAAAAACAAACACCACCAAGATATACATATCTGCTTAAATGACAATCCTTTCTAATCGTTCTACGTACGCGACTCGCGCACGTCTCGCAATAAGCTTTGTAGATAATTATTACATCGACGGTAATTAAACGACACGTCACGATAGCAATCCGCGTGATATATATATATATATATATATATATTATATATTTGTCTCACTTTCAATTTCAATATTGTCATAATTATTTCGACGCGTTTTGACTGAATAACTCGAGATAAATCCGCTCACTATGAACTCACGTTACGTTAATACAATAATCACCAAAAACACATATGCATGCAACACGCCTCTCTCAATTGCAGTTTACGTGTGCCCATAACATTTCCATAATTCCGATTTTTTATCCGAATAATCCGATGTATATACACACACACACACACATATATATGTATGTATATATGTATAATTTTCAAAATACACTGTCAAACGTGTATTTTGAAAATTATACGTGTAACGTTGCGCAAAAGTTACGTCAGTAGCGACGTGACCGAATTCCCGCCGAATCCGCAAAGACACACGAGCTCGAAAGATTACAGCTTACTCCAGTTCGGATCGCGGAATCGCAGTCGAGAAATCACGACCTATCGGCAGACGGAAATTCAGTCCGAGTCTCTCGTAAACACTCGCTGAGCGAAACTTCGGACGGAGAAGATAGGACACAGAGAGCGTACACACACACACACACACACACACAAGGAAGAAACTGCGAAATTCCAAAAATACTCCGGAAAGTTCTGCCTTTATTCCGGAATACCAACTACCTGATGTACACTCGCTGTACGCCCGAATGAAATCGATTCTCGTAGAAACATCCATAAAATAAGCGATTCCCTTTTCTCCGTCGTCGCCGGTTCCTCTCTGTGAAAGAGAACTCGAGGGAGTTTTCGCGACACACTCCTCTTTGTACAAAGTTCCTTACACGTTTGATATTCATTCCAAAACTTAGTGTCTCGAAGAGAATGACGGTAGCTGAACGTGCGCGACTAGGCTTTATCTGGAGAAATATTCCGAGTTTATGTCAGGATGATCGTAGAGAGAAAGCTACAGATAGACAAATGTTTTTTATTTCAATTATGGGATTAGAATTTTTTCTGGCGCACAAATAGAAAAAGAAATATAATAAATTCTAGAATAGGTAATACGCTAATAAACGCTGGTTGCAAAGAAATAAAGTTATAACAATTAACACACAAGATAGCAATTTAATAAAGAAATTACTAAATTACAAAAATATAATCAGAAAAAAGAAATAGAGAAAGAGAGAAAGAAAGAGAGAGAGAGAGTTATTATGTGAATATGAACACCGGTCGTCATTCTTCGAGAACACTTTCAACCACCGGCGAGATGGTCTTGTGTCCAGATGTTCTTTCCCTCGAGTTATTAGCCTCGAAGAACGTGATCTCTTCCTTCAAGATTCGGTTTGCAATCGGAAGATTCGCTCGGCGTCGCCAAAGTTGTTCCACTCCGTTCCTCAAACAGAGTGCCGAACCCGAAAGAATCTCAATATTGATCCCGATTCCCCGCTTATGTCTGGCAGGCTCAACGAATCAAAGTCCATCCTGTAATTGGAAACGGCAGCGGCTCGTTCGACTGGAAGATTCACGACCGAATTGCCGTAGAAACACAATTTACGGTGGTGCGCGCGCGCGAAGAGAGGAAAGAAAAGGGTGGCTTTCTTCGCCGCGCGGCGGATAACTTTGATATTCCCCGTTCTAGAGCGAAGCAAGATATGCTAACGATCTGTAAAGATCAAGATGCGGAAGCGAAACGGCGGAGATTCGGAGTTTCGTCTACTGTTCGTCAGATAAATTGCGAGTGAAATTGATCGTTGCGTTGTGTTGTGTGTGGTCGTGCAGAGTCAATGTGACTTTTCGATTAATGCATCAACTACGTAAACAATTTTAAATTGTAGCGTGCTGATCACGAGTATAAGAATATTTTTTTATAAACCATTTTGTTCTGATTTAATTATTTATTGTATATAACACGGTTGTTAAATAATCTTAAATAAAGGTGTCAAGAAAATCGAGATTAGATAAGAAAAATCGAAACAATTGTCGGGAAAACAACTGCGATAATCTGAGCATCGCAATCGAATCGTTTGTCCATTGGGCGAACGAAGCGCGGGACGCGAAAGAAAAAATAATTTCAACGCAGACTGCTGTTGACAGTTTTCGTTCGTTAAGGACTGAATTTGTAAGCACTCGATTTCGCGAAACTCGATTTTCTTGTCGGCGTCCGAGGGAAAAAAAAATAGAACGGAACTTGTTCTCTCTTCCGCTCTCTTTCGTTCGCGACGATGATTTCGAAGCGACGGAATTATTTCCGTTCGCAGCTAGTCGATAACGAGTTATTGAACTCGAAGGATGGAAATTGTTGTTTCGCCGCTCGTAAAGACTGGCGGCGGCGTCGCGATGTTTTCCCGAAACACAAACGAAAAGTAAATACGAAAGTCATCAAGTTCCCCGAGAAGTGACCAGAAATTATTTAACTCTTTTGGAGAGAGAGCATCGCTTTGCAAAAACTCTTACTCTACAATAAATGTAACCGACTTATTATTTTTAGTTATCTAAACAAAATGTCGTCCAAGCTAATTACATAATTTATTAAAGCAGAATCTTCTTCTATGTTACTTACTTCTATATGTTACTTTATCGGTTTTTTTACGCGGTTTTTTATATTTCATGGAACTAAGTTGAGTAAAAAAATAAGAAAATCTGAAGTTATTTGATTTAATTATTTTCCAAACATGTTCTTTACATTCTTCACATTCTTTACGTCAAATTATCTTTATTGCATACTCATTATTTGAATTTTATTGCAAACAGAAATGTAAAAAGCAAAAGATATGCTCGAATAATTTTTATCTTCCGTGATTTTTAACGTTGTTACTCGTCAAACTCGTCAATGTTTTTATATCGCGTATCGGGTTTACGCACTCGAAAATATCAAAGGTATTCATTACCGTTCGCATTAATAACGCTATTTATATGTAAAATCTCGGAAGAACGTATCAAAGGCAAACAGAATTCTTCTCAGCAAAGTCAAACGCGTTTTTTTACGGTTTTGTGTTCATTAGTTGCATATTATCGGAACGATGAAATCGATACGTTCGTTTATTCACCGAGCGAACGAGAGATTCTTCATTTTTTAAAAGCTATGTCTGGGAGAAGAGGAAAAGTTCGAACTTATTATCTCGACGTACATATGAAAACTTGATTTACGCGAGAAAACATATTATCTCTTAAGCACAGAAAGATGGATTAGCATGCAAGTTAAAGCAAAAATTAGTAAATTTACATATTTACAGTATATCATAGATGGAATCTCTATATCAGTATTTTGTTTATCTCTTTCTTTCTCTCTTTTTCTCTCTCTTTACGTCGTTAAATATTTAAAATCTGTATCGAGTCTACATGCCAATTAGAATATTTAGTTTATTATTTAAAAATCGATCTTTCTTTTGAATAAATAAATTGATACTTTATTGGTTATGTGTGAAATAAATTTAAAAATTTCGTACTGACGCTTACATTGACTAGAAAGTACAAGCTTTTTTTTTACATAATTTATAACCTAACGAGATTTTTTTCCATGTCGCAAGTAAGGAATAAATTATAGCACACTATGTCAACGGTTCAGCGTGGAAGTAAAAAAAAAGATGTCGTTTTTTAGATTTAAATTTTATTTTGTTTAGATTTAATAAATTAACAATCTAAACAAAAACCGATTTAATTATTCGAATAGTCTAATTGATGAGAAAGTTATAAATAATAATCTCGGTTATTAATTACAAAAATATACGAAGAAGAATTGTAAAGTAATAGATTCAAAATTAAAATACAATCTAAATATTTTTCTTCATAAATTACAGATAATAAATACTTGTAGATCAGACTCATTAGTTTAGAATCTCTTGTTACTTATTTTGGCAATAAGTTCACACAACAAATACATGTATCGTAAAAAACAATATTTTCATTTAGCGGAAAAGTTAAATTATCCGCGTTAGTTGACAAACTATGTACACAAATTCCTCACTAACTCAATTCTGTATTAACTTGAAATAGAGTTTCCGTCTCTGAGTTTACCGCGACGTAAGGCCGTTTAGATCTAAGCCCGTGCACGCGCGTTCACACACCCCTCTGTTCCCCCGTTCTCTCTCTTCCGTGTGCAATAATATTCCATTTGCGCGTACGACGATTATGCGAGCGCAGACAATCAACGTGCGCGCGCGCGCGCGCGCGTGCGTGTGTGCACAGGCTCTTCCCGCGGGCGATTATCTCCCCGCGCTTACGTGGACCATATCCCTCCGTTCCTCTCACCCTTCCCAACCCCTTTCGCGTCCGGGATTCTCATTCGCGCGTATCTTCTCGCAATAACAGCCGGCCGCGTGGCGCGTGGGATAATAATAAGGAAGAAATAAGGCCGAGAGTGTGCGCGGCGTCGAGAAACGCGCGAAACTTCTACTGGCGAGAACCAATTAGAGACAGACAGGCTGAGGAATCTGACAGTCGGCTGAGTTATACTTTGTTACGTAAATCCTTTTCCATTCGTCGCGGAATGATGACGACGAGAGTGCGCCCGGTGGTGGAGAAAGTTTCTTTCGCAAAGATGGTCTGCGATGGTGCTCTCGAAACGAGAGCGCGCGCCAAGCCGCGCTCGGGCCGGACCGCGTCGAGAGATTATTATTCTCTCCCGGAGTTTTTATTTCGTTGTTTTAGCGTGCGAAAGCACTGACGCGAAGCGGAGAATTGGAATTGACGGAGCGCATTCGTCGGTTGCAGCGGGCGGGCGGCGAGAGACTTGTGTACGTACGGCGATGATATAACGATATCGTTCGTTGACTTAAGGTAATAGTCTGTGTGTGAATTGCAACGTGGTGGAACGTATTGCGTGTACGCTTATTGGGATTGGCGTTTGCCGCATGAAGGGAGACGTTCAATCTCGGAGAAATCCACATTGAAATTGTATTAGTGATTTAATGTAAAAGTATAGAGAGAAAGAGAGAAAGAGAGAGAGAAAGAAAGAAAAAGAGGGAGAGAGAGCGAGAGGAAATTTGTTTATTTTTTTTAATTAAACTGATACGCTACACATCTATTTGTTTTTATTTAAAATGAATTATTCAGATAGAAATACATATATTATAGATCGAATTAATCTATCAGTTATTTAAAACACACATGTGTGTTTCTTTAATTCATGAGCGAAAATTCAACCAAATTAATTTTACATTAAAATTTTCTTTTTGGCATTAAATACAAAACAATATGTAAAACTTACAATACGGAATAATTCAAAGAATAAAAATGAATATGTGAACGTCTTCGTATATTTTGCAACTCGTTCGCCGAGTGAAATTAAATTGTTACGATAAAAACGATAAATCTTATGTACGCGACACACGCGTTTGATCGTAGAAATCGTCGAGTTCCAGATTTGCGGCCGACAAAAAAAGTACTCAGTAAGTAGCGAAAAATTGCTCCGGTAATTTCGTGGGATTAATATTCAATATCCGAAAGAGCGACGAGAGGAAGCGAAATGAGGGCGAGCACCTTTTATTCTTCTCCTTCTTTCGCAAAGCCTTCTTTCTCTCTCTCTCTCTTTCTCTCTCTCTCCTTTTTTCTCCCGGATCAGATCAGGTTTCTCTCCTTCTCTTCTCGCCGTCGTTATACCTCCAACAAGAATTGACATGTGCGCCCTTATTTCGCGATTGTCTCGAAATATAGCGCCAACCCTTGACCCGATCTAAATAATGCTCCACCAAGAGAGAGAAACAATGAAACAGTAGCTTCTTGTAACTTCTCATTTCGTCATCTTCTCAGATGAAAGGCTGAGTCGACCTCTCCCCGCTCGCAGGCATCAGTGTTGCTCGCTCTGCCGTTTCGTGTGTGTTGCCGCAATCATGGGCGACTCTGTCTGCACGATTGTCATCGAGCATTATTGCGGAAACGTCGCGGCGGATATTGAAGCGCTACTGAACGATACACGCGATGTACGACTTCCGCGGCTTAGCGCGTGTATATTGACCAAGATTATGCTATGCTTCACAATCGCGAAAAGTGGCACGGAGAACAGGCAAAGAGCCAATCATTGTTTAGATCGCGATCAGCTAGAATGCAATAATGCATTTCTAAAGTAAACTCACACACAAAAACGAAAACGAACGAGTAGATAAAAAAAGACCTTCTGCATAGCTCTGTCTTTCGTTAATTTTGAACAAAACATACTTTGATTTTATCTGGACGTGAGTGGCAAACTTTGATTGAAGTTCGCGGAACAGGAGCTTATAAATTCTTTTATAGTAAATTATATGCTCGATAAGCGGATAAGGTATGGAAACAATGATGAATCTTGTGCGCTACAATAAAATTGCAAGCATCTCTTTTTTTTTTATTATTAGATGAAAAATCGTGAAATATCTGTGACAGTAGTAACGCGTTTAACAAATTGAATTTTATTTGAAACTGTTTAACGACTTTTTTTTAGAGCATATTATAACATATCACTAAATATTTAATATATATTTATTGTGTTATAACGTTTTTTTAACTTACTAGCACAATGCAAGCGCGCGCTACGCGAGCGCTATTATTATTGCAGGGATAGATACTTCGCGTGCGAATCTAAAAAAGCGTGTGCAAATAATCAGAATCTCGATTTTCTCGATCATCTCTTAGGCAACAACACAAAATACTAATACAT
>QVOB01011861.1:0-10239 GCA_014839585.1 Pseudomyrmex concolor | reverse complement strand
GATCTACGTGCGCGTGCAAATTATTTACAAACTGCAGATAGATATGTTCTATGCGCACGCGCGAGCTTTATATTACTTACAATTTATTTATATATTTCACATATACGTATAGTATTATAATACGTTAGTTAGATGGATTATACTGGAGAAAATATTTAGAATTATATTAAAATTATAAGTTTATAATAGAAGTATAATTTTTATTGAGAATAATTTAAAACAATATTGACTACTTATTATATCAGACTTACGCATGTGTCCAATAAACACATTTTAATTTACTATTTGAGATGCAGCCGCGCCAAGTTGTTTTGCATTACATATTTTTTAATTTTTATTTTTTATATAATAATTAATTTATTAATTTAACAAACAAACGTTTACTTGGTGCTACCTTTTGATATCACTTCTTTTATAAAACAAGTTTTTTTAAAGACAATAATATGTGTTGTGCGTGTACTTGGCGCCTGTTATCTTTTTTTAAGAAAAGATAAGTTTTTCGAGTTGTGATATACAAGACAAAATCTCGCTGTTGATTTGAAATTCTTTCACGAGATAAACCATTTGTTTGCACAAGTTACGTGTGAATACGTTGAATTTTGTCGCTGTTGAAATTAAGACATGAGCTTAAAGTGCCACAAAAGAAAATTACCTCATCGGAAGTCGTTGAAGGCGCTTTCTGCGGAAGAAAGTCGTCTCCGACGAAATTATCAAAACGAAAATCCCGAGCCGGCCGGTAATTGCGACGAGAAAATAAAGAGGATCAGAAAAATAGTTGCTGTAAGATCTGGCCGTGCAGCTACTTTTGCTGACCCGGCGACAGCCTTTCGCGAAGGCGGCGGTTTTCTTGGCGAGCCAATTGCCAGGAGGAATAAAATTTGGATGAGTAACGAGCCGTTGATGCAACGGCGGGTACCACCGTTTTAACATTTTGTAATCAGAGCTCGCGTCGCGTCCCGGAAAGCGAAGGGTGACCGAGACGGCAGAAGAATAGCCCGGTTTGCTCTGTTACTTTTTTTTAAGAACTCCGTTTTTATAAAGCGCAAAAAAAAAGAGAGAGAAAGAGAGAAACAAGAAAAAAGTGTACCCTCCTTCACAGTATTTCTCATTCGCTATCCCGGAGCTGCCAGGGCTGTTACTGTCCACGGCGAAGCCCCGCGCGCTTGTCTCGCAAAGTAATTTCGCTTAAAAACGTAATTAATGTGCGCCCGGGATGGGGTTGAGGAAAAAAATCGTTAGGGGTAGCCGAGTTTTTTTTCATGGCCTGGGGTGCGGCGGTGCGTTGTGCGCGAGGGTGCCCTCCAGTGTGTATGCGGAGCTACTTGCTCGCTCGCTTAGGGTCCTACCCTCGACCCCGCGTCTCTCTTCGCAGATCTTCTCTCTTTTTTCTTCTTTCTCTTTCTGCGCTGATCAAATCTTCAGGGTGGACTTCTCGAGTGGTACGTCGCGTGGAGTCACTCGGCCGTGGGGCGTATCGAACCGCGTCTTCACCGCGCTATAAGGAAGTTGAAAGGATAAAGGAGAAGGGAAAGGAAGTCAGAGAGTACTTATAGATTGATAGCTGAGTAGAAGAAAAGGAAATGCAGAAGAGGTCGACGAATCTTTTAAAATGACCATCGTTATTCTTTATTTCGAAGACTATTTTGTTTCTCGTGTTTAAAGAAACCCGGGGGGAAAAAGATCATTTGTTTAAAATGTTCCAAGAGTGTCACACACGGTACCATAACATCTTCTTTTAATCGAGTGTAGATTTGACACATGAAATTCGCAAAACTCCTACTCTTCAAAACTATTTTGAAATCATTTTTGTTTTGTTTTGTTTTGTTTTTTTTTTTGACGTGTTATGTATAGTATAGAGTTCTCAGCGAAGCATGTCGGTGATACTAATCTGCGTGGTGGGACGTATAAGCGTTTGATAAACCAACTGTATGAAAGAAAGATAATATAGATAACGTTGTTGTTAAAAGTTCATTATATTTTATGCGTCACCTGCCCTCTTTTTTATTTCTTAGTATGAATGGGAGAGACGCGCTATATAACAAAAGAGAATAAATTTTCGGTAAAAGCAAAGTGCTGCGGGTTTTGGCATAAACACCCTGTCGAGTGTGCAACACCTGAGACTAGGACTTATGTCTGAAAGAGAAAGAGAGAGAAAGAGAGAGAGAGAAAAAGAGAGAGAGAGAGAGAGAGAGAGAAAGAGAGAGAGAGAGAGAGAGAGAGAGAAAGAGAGAAATTATAGTTATAATGTTGGATTTATATGCACTCACGTTTCTCGTTACACACAAGCGTCACGTAATATTCATTCACTTAAACTAAAATATTTTGCGTCGAGTCTTGGTGTTAATTTAAAATCTTGTCATTTAATAGTTACTTAGAAGAAATATAGCGAAAGCTTCGGAAGTTGTACAACAAAAGCACAACATGAGAATTGATTATCGGTTTACGAGAGAAATAGATCCCAGAGGAGAACGGAAAACTCTTTAAACTCTCAGTTGCGTCTCCTTCGTCTTTCGCTTTCTTCACGCGTGGTAGTCGAAGAGCATTCGGCAGAAGCGGGCGAATATATCAGAGAGGGAGACGATGAAAAAGGAAGAAGAGCAACTTTTTCTGAAATCGCGGAAGGCAGCGGTGAGGAAGAGAAAAAGGGACGAGGAGAGACGAGCTGATTGAAGCAGGCACGATGTTTAATTCAACGAAACCGAAGACACGCCCCGCTAACTACGAAGAAGCGAATCTCGCCGAGAAAAACCTGGATGGAACTCTGCGCGCGATATTCCTCTCGCCTTTCCTTAAATCCCTTCGGTAATTGCTTCTCTCTTTTGGCAACACGAGCTTCCGCGTGCTTTTAGGATAGTCGAATTAGTAGGTAAATAAATCGGTCACTGGTAATTAGTCGGTAAACTGTTGATCAGAAATTTGTTAACTCAAGAACGTACAGTGTATGTATATCTACTATTATTGTTAGCATATATTTGTTGAATAATCTCTTATATTTTCATTAATCAGTTAATTTTCTGTCTTCAGAAGTGTTGTGACAACTCGACGAAAAGAGAATGCGAAGATTTCGCGAAACGCGCCATCGCTATACGACAAGCCTGCCATTTTGTCTCGGATGCAGCAATTACCGAGGTTGCATTGCGACGCTCGTCTACAGTGCGCATGTCCTCTAGGGTAAAAGGGTTAAAAGGTTTTCCCCTTCCTTTGATGGAGGGCAGGTCTCCGGTGTGGCTCGCACGCGGATTCATTTCTCGCTTACGCGCTATTGAAGCAGATAAAATTTACGCACGATAATATGACGCATGACGCTAAAAGCGCGTTACGCGGATTTCAAACCACGCGCTCGCGTGTTGCATCAGTACGCATATTTTATTAAGCCTCTTTTTCTGCCGATCACCCCGCGCGCGACGTGTAACCCTCGGGTGCACAACCCTTTTTTTTCGTCGGCGATAAAAAGCGATCCGGGTGGCAAAGCACGACGGCAGGGATCGCGGTCGCGTGCGTCCTGTTTTCCGCGTTGCGTCGTGGCGAGACGTAACAAAACAAGCTCCTGCGCGTGCTGCAGCAAGAAAAAGTTCACCGAAAGCCGAGACAATAACGTCGCGCAGCTGGTTAAACGCGGAAGGGTTGCCGATTAGCATAAAAGGTTACGATTACACGCGCGGGGCGGAATCGGATCATCTGATCGGGTTGCGCTGGCAAAACGATACGCGTTTTTGCCTGCTAAAAACTTACATATCGTCTATGCAACGATGCTCAGTGGCTTGCTGCACAATGTATCATCGAATTAGAATAAGGCAAATCTTCTTGGCAGAAAAAACCTAGATTTGCATTTGTTTTGCAGCAAAATCAACAAATTTTTTGCATTTTATATATCCGTACTTATTTATTTTTACTGTGAAATGATCGTTTTTAAAGACGTACCTTAAAGTAATTGCTCAATATAAATAATTGCTATATAAATAATTGCTCAATAATATCACTAAATAATTTGTTATTTATCGATTTAGTGATGCACATGCTGTAGTAATTAAAATTAGGCACCAGAAGAGCGATGAGAATAATCATTCTTTTATGTGAGAAGATAAATCAAATATAGAATGATGTGAATGTGGGGCTTGATGTGTGTGTGCGAAGCTGATCGAAAATGATGGTGAAGAGGGTAACCGAAAAATTGTGTCAATGAAGTTATAAAAGTGGGTTCTGTGTCTCTCGGCGTTTTCCCCTTGCGTCCCCCTCGATCCTAAGCCGCAAAAAGCACGGTGTTTCCAGCCCCAAAAAATACGAACAACAATGCATTATTTATATATATATGTATATATACTGTTCGGATGACAGTGTGTGTCAGCATGTGAGCGCTTTTTCTCTCGAAATGATAATTTAATTAATCTTATTATATTAAAATTATATATAAGTAAAATAAAATTGCAATAAAAATCATTGAAAGTATTAGAAGTTTAACCTTATACACTTTGTGTACAGTTAATACATTATTTCCTTCGTAGACATATCATATTTGAACATTGCGAGAGATCTATCTATGTAGTATTTTAGTGGCCGAATTAGAGAAACGACTGCACGGGAATGCGAGAAAATCCGAATTCGATTCTTAGTAAAAATATCTTTTTCACAATTAGTTTTTTTTAAATGTCATAAGGGTTAAAATGAGTTGTTTCTGTATAGAAGATGCGAAATAAACTTTGGATTTGAATTGAATTCGAATTACAATGTATATGAATATGCACGTTAAAACATATATTTCTCACGTACATTCAACGTTAGGCTTCTACCGTATTTTGATTCTTTCAAAATGGTTTTAGTTGTGTGACTGTGTCGTCTGTCAATCGTATTCCAACAAGCTTCATATATTTTACACAATATCTACGTTCAAATTATAGTCTATAGAGTGCCATTCTAATTTTTGGAAACCGTTACATTATATACATATCCATCTCACACGTGAAATACGACATTTATTCGTTTGTCCGTTCGACGTTCTCACTTTTTTTTTGTCTTCGTTTCTGTCGCATTATTGATTATTTGATTGAGAAAAAAATATAGAATGCGATGATTGTCACAGAATGAGAAGGAGAGACAGAATAAGAGAAGAGGAGAGAAGAAAAACATGGAAGTTTTTTTTTTACCGGTGCATATTCTTGCAAATGCCGCAGTAACTGGAGAAAGAACCGTGCTCGTTAAATTATAACAGCTACCAAGTTCCGGATAAAAGCAACGTAATAGAATGTGGAAGAAGGAGGGAGCGAAAGTCGAGAATTGAAAAGAGAGAAACAAGAAAAAATAAGAAAGAGAGAGAGAGAGAGAGAGAGAGAGAGAGAGAGAGAGAGAAGTGGCGCGGCAGAGGGTTGCTTTATATGCATACGAGAACATTCAGGTGTCAATCAAGACCGTGATCCTTGGACTCTAGGGTGTCGAGATCGAAACACGATTTTTCCGCTAAAAATTTACGTATTCATTCACGCGAAGATCGCGCGAATAGAGAATGTGCAGTAGGCAGGGGTAGATTACGAGCGGGAAGTCTGTTTGCTTTTTCACCACTCTTGACTTCATATTCAAGAGCATATTTTTTGCGCCAACCGTCACGCATTGTTAACGTCAACTCACGTTTCTGTTTTTTTTTTCCATATGTTGCTGCCAATAACGACAGAAAGAAACGACAAAAATTCGGCAGTTCTTCGATCCTATAAAGAGAACAGAAATGAGTTCTCGATTAGATTTGCAAATGTATATGATTATTTTGTTTAGAAATTCGTAAATTATTTGCATACCTTTTTATTTATAACTTTTTTTTATATAGAAAATATATAGAGTTTGTTTTAGATAGCATCAATAAAAATTAATATTGTATATAAAATGTAAATAAAATATAAACGTATATTAATATTGTATATAAAAACGAGTTATAAATAAATAAATTTTGTTCTTTCTACTGTGTCTTTCTCTTTCTTTTTCTCTTTAATTATGAAACTTTAATTATGAAAAGTTTAATTATTATTTAAAACATAATAATTATATACAATTTTTCTTACAAAACGTTATCTCTTAATTTAAATTTGATATTATATTAACAAATAACTTTGTGTGAAAAGAATTTTAAAAAGCAGAAAGTTTTTAAATATACATATGTATTATTTTTTTTTTGGCTTTAGTTAACGATATCGTTTCATATTGCACATGTATGTTTGCACAAAAACAAATGCCGTAACAATTATATAAAATTCTCGCAATAAACTCTCTTTTTCTTTTTTCAGGCAATTTATTGAGTTTTAAATTATGACTTATGATGAAGTTTGGTTGAACAGTTTGGTAGAATAGATCATCGACAGATCAGGCACTTCTGCATTTTTCGCGATCGGCATTAGCCGGCCAGTCACAAATAAGCTTAGAAACGTTGAAAATTAAACCAGCTGGGCATTGAGTTTTAATTGGTTTGCCGTGGTTACATATATAATACTGTAAGAAAACATATTTTTAGATACATTTAGACATATGCAATCGCCAGTGTAATTAATTGATACAAGTATCGAGAGCGATTTATATAAACATACCGTTCTGCAGTCTTTACTGGGAATGATATTTTGGCCGTTGCAGATGACTTCGCTGTCATCGACTGGAGGATTCGGAGTTGGACGAGGTTCCTCAGGCACTTCCGGTTTTTCCGGACTTTCGGTGGGTTTCGGTTTCTCCGGTTTTTCACCTGTCGAAGGTGTGGTGCTCGGTGGTCTGTCCCACTCGGGCTGAAATCGTAATTATTATGTACTCGAACATTTTGTGAAATATTTTTGTATATATGTGTACGCTTTTTTTGTCACTTAGATATACGCAGTTTAAATTTCTTATTAATGTATCTCACCCTTGGCGTGGTCTTGTAGTCCTTGAGAGTTACTGTGTAACCTTTCAGACCATTGTAGATAGCATTCATGAGAGGATTCACAGGACCGCAAATACCTCTGAAATCATCCATATCAACAGCCCAAACCATGGCGCCGAGATACTTTTTCTCCTTGAGAAAATTCATCTTATGAACGATACTGTCGGCGTCTTCGTAACCAACCCATTGGGTCTCTGCAAATCCACATTATTCTGAGAAACTCCGTTAAAAACTCCGTATACATATATGTATATCACAATATCGTATTAGTACTGAAATTCACCTTTATACATATAGGGCACCTTGCCTATGTCGTCGTAGTCCTTGGTCCATCCGTTGTCCGGCTTCTGGAGCTCCATACAGATCTGTGAGAGATAACAATTTTACGTATGAATGTGTATTCACTAATACTACTTAGCTTTTATTTTTGCTGTAGTCCTGCGGATCAATTACTTACTTCGTAGTAAGCCAAGAATCCTTTAGCTCCTGTGTACTTGCCGGGCGCTCCACCGCCTGCTTCCTTGTTGATATAAGTTCCAGGTTTATAATTCTTGTTGCCTTGACTTAGAGTAAAGGTACGTCCGTACAACGGGATTCCTACAACGAGTTTATTTGCGGGACATCCTTTGTCTTCCCAGAGTTGAAGACCATCGTGCTAGGAAGCAACATCGATCAAACATTCAAAAATAGTAATTAAAGGTAGTAAGTAGTTGGTTTTTTTATTTTTTATAGATACATTGTGTATGTACATATATATACTAAATATTCCAATAGTTTTGTGAAATATTGAAAATATGGAAAGCATACCACGTTCAGTTTTTCGTATGCGTATTGATCGTGAGGCCTTCTGTAGAGTGGACTATGTACATCCGCAAATCCGGCCCAGTTTCCACGGAGATCGTAAGACATGACATGAATGGCGTCAACAAGTCTGCAAATTATTATTTAAATAATTATTTGCAGACGTAAAATAATTATTTAAAAAATTATATTAAGTATGTTAAAAATATTAATATATAAGAAATAGCTCACTCGCATAATTCAGGCACATGATACCCCTCGTTGAGACGGAACGGAGCCATTGGTACTGCCATAGTAATTTCCCAGCCTTTGCCTGTTTTGTCGAACGCGGTTCTCAGCTCTTCAACAAAGTAGAAGAAATTGTTCTTGTCGCTGAAAGTACCACCTCTATCGGTAGCTGCTGGATATTCCCAATCAAGATCGAAACCGTCAAAACCGTACTTGTCCATAAATTCTGCAAGCAAAATCGTAAATATTGAATCAATGTTTTTACTTAATACGCAAAAAAGAAAGAGAAAATAGTTTATAAAAAAGAATAGAAAATTTATAAAAGAATAGAAAGTTTATAAAAAAGAATAAAAAATTTACTTAAATAAAAAGTCAGTTTCCATATGTAATTTACACTCACCGACGATGCTTCTAATAAGAGAGTCACGCCTAGGCTTGACACTGACCATTGCGCTATATTTTCTGCCGCCTTCGGCCCAGCCGCCGATAGCGACTTGGGTTTTCAAATGCGGATATTTCTCCTTCAGGGCAACGAATTTGTTGAAGCTGCCCTTCTGAACATCGAGCTCCTCATCGAGAATAAGCACTCCCCAAGTGACGTTGCTGACGCCTATAAAGGAGTAGATAACATGCGTACACATATCGGCTGGAATATCGTCGATGCCATAACTGCCCACATCCGGACGGTAAATAGCCCAGTTGCTGAAGTAACAGACCAATCTTGGAGTTTCTGAAATGTAAATATAGCATACATTTTTTTTTATTTTATTAGATCGATGCTTGCTAAGAGTAAGTGTAGCCCAAGAACCTATATCCGACAAACGCGTCTCAATTCTCCTATTTTTATCGTAGCGTTTGAAACGCTAAAAAAACGAGAAAGTCATCAACAGAAAAGTATCGTTTTATAATTTAATAAAACTTAGATTATAGAAAATATAATTCTTTTTATCTTTTTCTTTTTTAAATAATTATTTTGCAATTTCCGATTATTATTAATTTTTTTGATGTAAAAATAAAACTAAAGTACATAAAATTGTAATCATGGGAATATACTTAACGATAACGCGAATTGATCTTTTGTTATCTTATCGCTCTTATAAAGTAGAACTAACCAGTTGCCGCACACATCAAGAGTGCTAGAAATACAGGAAGGGAAAACAGCAGCTTTCTCATTGTAGACGTCATCGTGAAATCTGCAATTAGATAAAGGAACATTTTTTTAATAAGTAAATTATAGTTTTATTTCACTTACTTACGCAATAATAAATAGAACAATTACTGAAATAAATGTCGAGAGATAAATGGATATTCTTTCTTTTCTTTTCTTACTTTTAATATGTAAATTTTTTCCTTTTCGTTTTTGACTTTGGATTTACTATATATACAAATATTTGTTGCCTTAATATTTTATTATATTTCAGTACGTGTGTAAAAACATACATTAATATTTTTTAAAAATAAAATAGGAAAAGCTTGATCTGCTTTAAACACACTCTGCGGTCACGTTATCTAAACCTCGTGATGCGGTTTGCTCGGCACTCAACGCGTTTCTGCAACGCGACCGGTTATCCGAGAGCTTCATCGAGCCATCACGGAAATTCCTTGAAGCGTAAAGCGCTCGATTTATCCAAGTGTTGTCATGCCCAGGGGGAATGATCTATAACGACCGGTTCTCTTCGATATCACAGTGAACATTGACACTATCGTGAAATCTTAGGAGTAAATAGGATGATGACGTTCGGCTTATTCATCCATAAATGCGCGACTAAAAATCATATTTGCCAGATTCATATGATTTTTGACGTCAAAATTAATACAATTCTTTTTAATAAGAGAAAACAATTTTGACAGATGTTACACATATAAAAATTCAATTTCTTAAACAGTTATTAAAACTTTATCATCAACTAACAGAAAATTTCGTTGAGCAAATACTTTTTTAGCGTTTCTATTTACATAGTCGATTTTTTGACAGCATAAAACATAAGATTTTGAATAAGAATGACAATCTAAATGTGTCTCTAAACGATTATATAACTAAATAACTTTATAAATTAATACGATGTCTATTAATACGGTGTCTAATATGTCTTCTATTGTTGTAAATAAATCTTTTTAATCGACGTTTTTATTACGCGCGACTATTATGTTAGATACATAGTCACTGTTCTTTAACCCCGGTAAATAGATGTGTGAAGTCATTTTGATATCTTAATAACTGCTCTCGCGCGATTATACGTGGGCAGTCCGATAAGTACTTAGCCTACAAAAGAAAAACAAAAATTTTGGAAAAGTGGCGATTTATTTCTCAACATAGTCTCCTT
>QVOB01011860.1:0-48044 GCA_014839585.1 Pseudomyrmex concolor | reverse complement strand
AGATACTGAAAATGACGCACGACATCCCGGATATGTCGTCACATTTGAAATGGATATTAACCTCTTCGCGCTATCGCGCAAAGAAGCGCAAATACATATATAAAAACACATATTAAGAAATGCAATTACGGTGGAATAAAGCGCGCTTCGTATCTCCGTCTGCAATTTTCCGTCGCGTTTTGAATAAAAAATTAATTATCATCAATTAAAAGTCGAATGTACGAACCGTATTCTCTAACACACTGACAATGATTTATCGCGGCACGTCTCTACCGAGAAAGTACGCGTATGATCTCGACGCTCCTGTGCGCGAGCGTGTCCGTTGTCACGCATAAAAGTTTTAATTCGCCGTAATCGACCACGTGGTCAGTCGCACGAAGGTTACCGAAGTCCACGTGTCGACGACGCCTTGAGGAGATGCGTGCTCGATTACTGAAAAGAATTAACACGCACACGAACACCACCACGTACTATGCAAGCACCAGATATCTCCCTGCGCGAGGTCGACTTATCGTGATGGAACTATATGTAAGCCGCGACTGAAAATCTTTTAATTGACGATCGTGTCGATCTTATTTGATCTGATTAAAGCGATCGCATGTTGCGCGCCAGTTACATGTTGATCCAGGGATTTATTAACGGGATGCGGAAGCATCGGGAATGTCAAACAAACGAACTGTAATTTCTCTGTAGCGTATACAATCTCATAAATAAAGTTAATTAAAAATATGTTGTAAATGAGAAATTCGATTATATATGTGTGTGTGTGTAAGAAAGTTAAATAATTAATAAATGATATTGTGTTTCAAGTGAAAATTTAAAATAGAACGTCTCGGATATTTATTTTCTTTTTCAGATAAAAATTGATAAGATAATAATGCGCGTAATTATAGTATTCTGTAATTCTTTTGAAACTTGAGACTGTTGCTATTTCTTCGGAATACCGCGTGTTCGGAGAATCGTGTTCAGGGTCGAGCTCCGCGTTGAAAACGATCTTATAGATTATCTCAGTTATCGATAATTTTATCTCGGAACAATTGATGAATATCCTAAGTACATGTAAGAACTTTCTCTGTTACTGTAATAACACATCGCGTGTTGGCACAATATAATCAAGGTCTCTCACGAACGATCGATTTCTGCGCATCTTGATGGAGATATCTATATATTTCCTGCTTTTGCGTGGTTAATTTTCACCGGATATTAGATAACATTGAAGTAAATCGATTTAATTATAATGTGTACCCTTACAAGCGCAAATGATGAATTGATTTACAAATTATTTGTTATCTCACATCTGACGTTCGTTTTGAGAAAAGAAATGTGTCGACGCTGAGAACACTTGGTGATAAAGTCATTTCGATATCTGTTGCACTTGTCAACGCGATTTGATTGTTGTACAAATTTCTACGATTAAGTCCGTCAATTCCGCGAAATCGATAGCAATCGATTATCATTAAAGTCATTGACAGAAAGCTTTAATTAATATTTTTTTAATATTAATATAATGTGCGTATATTTACAATCAATCAAATACACAGTTTCGCATTTTATATTTCTTTTAATATCTTTTTGCCAAATAAGATTCGATTATTATATTCTCGTTTCTGAATAAAGTAATTAAAACTTTTTAATTACTTTTTTCTAATGCTTTGCGAGATTTATATTCATCGAATGAACAATATTCATTGCGGAACGATAATTTCTTCAGGCGCCATCCAACAACCGTTTTCACATCGTGTCGATAAGGCCAGCAACTCGGCCAATATCGGCCACGGCTAAGATTAAAAAAGCTGTTATCGCCGATGTTATTTCGAATTAATCCTCGTTGCGAAGTAGTGTCAATCGCGGCTGTGTAACTCGGGCTTTGTGCAACGAATCAATAAGTATGCGATTGTTCGCGCACGCGAACGACGTTGTACGTTTTCTAATGTCCCAATTTTTCTTGACCTCATATCGAAAAAAGAGCGAACACCAGAAATATACAATCGCCACTTATATTCGCTAACTATTTCAAGATTATTTAGAGAGAAAACTGATACGTGAGCAGAAACTTTCTATTTGGCGCGCGCGTTTTACATAAGAAATCCATTTAGTTATAAAACCCTCGAAAATATATTTATCCTTGTATCAAAGTTTGAAAACCGCTTGAAAATTAGAGAACATCAAGATGCAACATATTAATTACGCGGATCAGTGATTTGTCCGAATTAAAAAAAAAAAAACCTAAAGTAAACGTCGGAAAAGAGAAGTATGTAAGTATAAAATTCCGAGCTTATGAGCAACAATTATTTAAAGAATTCGACTTCTCTGCTCTCTCCCCTTTCCCCGAGATCGCTTCGCGATCGGCAAACGAATGATATCGTTAACGACGTGGCTGGTTGTTGTCGGAGAAGTATCGTGCAAAGTTTCGTCACAGAATGTGTAGACATCGTGTACATGTGGACGGTTATGTTCAGCAAACCTTGTGAAACCGAGGCCGATCCGTCTTGCGAACATTATCGCTGCCGAACGGTCCCCGACAGTGACAAATCTTAGGACATCCCCTTCGGTTCTCACGCACAACCACGCACGCACGCACTTTCGCGTGTGACCGATGTTCGGACGAGCGTTTGCGACGTGTCGCGATCAACGTGATTGGTAAAAGCGGATCTCTCTTACTTTTTTTTTGTTCCTTTTGTCAAACTACAAGCTTCCTCGTGTTCCATCGCTGTTTTAATCCACCCTGACACATGCTCCGAGAATGTCGACATGTACTGATACACATATAGATATAAAGTAG
Organism: Pseudomyrmex concolor; assembly: GCA_014839585.1. Taxonomy (NCBI): domain Eukaryota; kingdom Metazoa; phylum Arthropoda; class Insecta; order Hymenoptera; family Formicidae; genus Pseudomyrmex; species Pseudomyrmex concolor. The sequence goes on along the minus strand of QVOB01011860.1, from coordinate 45,262 downwards.
TTCGAAAATAAAACCATGCAAATATTTTTTCTCGTTTTTGCGGCGTGTTGCGTTGTCATCATCATATCTTGCGATTAAAACACAACATGATAACTAATACCTCTACGTGTTTTTCAACTTAATGAGAGATCGCGAGAAGCGAACTACATATAATTCTCGACGCAGCTGAATCTCGCGATTTCTCTGAGACAATCTGCAAAAGCGGTGATTTGCCGCTCTCGCTGATTGCGCCGGTGCGCATCGCGAGCGACAGTGTGGAATGCGTCGGGCAAATACGAGCGTAGACAAACACAAGGAGGCTACAACGAGAAGAGGCTGGGGAAAAGGAGTTCTTCACAGAGATACAGCGAGTCGACACGAACGGGCCGCGGAACGCCCGGTTAAAAGTGTTTACACAAGCGCGCACTGTCCGACTTCTTCGCGATAGTCACCGTTCGCGCTGGTACCAGAAGCACCGGGCGAAGAAGAACACTAGTCGCCGTTTTCGCGGAATCCACGCGTCTCACTATCACTAACCGAGAATTACGAAATCAAGTGCACGTACTTTGTCTAAGAGAGGCCACTTAAATCGCTCCGAAATCGCAGATATATGCGCAAACACATTGGCAAACAGTCGCGTTGTAACATAATCCTTTACCGATCCTTGAAAATTGATATATAAAAAAAAGTGTACTCTCTCTCTCTCTTTTGTCTTATATTTCTTCCGTCATTCCCCCGAGGCAATATCTACGACACCACTAATTTCCGATCTATAATTGAAACCGCGAGTCTGGAGATTATTATGAACGGGTGTAGAAAGTGATCGCGTAATTTATTCGATACGAATGTAATTGCACGTATCGGATCGCCTTCCGGCTGTTTGTATTGCGTAAGCAAACCTCCCCCTGTGCACACAAAAGAATGTATCCAATTAAGCAGAACGTTTCCCGGGTGAAATTCCCATGCGTTATTCACAATAACGATTCCGGTTTTGTCGCGAAATTTCTCGGAAAACTCGACGCCGCTTTGGAAATGAATGTACGGTATGTGAAAAAATCGGCGACCGGGTCCGATAAATCAATTACGGATCGTGCTATATATATATATGTATATTATGGATACCGCCTGTGTATTTATTTCCCTGGCGATTGTGTACTTTCACATGGTGTAATAACAGCGTGACGCAGACACCTGTACGTACACACGCGCATATATACATGTTGCGCGAGTCACGGGACCAATCAGTTCATCGGCTCCGGTCGACTTCCGGTGGCACCGAACGCATTCCATTCTTTCGCGCTCACGCGACAAAAATGCACTCGTATTTGCCGTTGGCAGATAACACGCGCGCAATCGTCCAATAACAGGATAATCCCGCAGCTATTCGATAAATACCCGATATGCGCATCGCCCTCCCCTTTGACGCCGTCGCTCTCGTCGTTTCTCTCGCGCCGCTCGCGTTGCTCTCGAGAGGCTCCTTGACGTCGCGGAAAAATTAAGACTTGAAAAAAAAAATCAGAGTCTTAATGTCACGTGAACTTTTGTCACATCGGATAAGATTGAAAGCTAAAAGAAAGCGGAAAACGACACTACAGATAAGAGAGTTAGATACACACTACGACCGGTTGGAAAAATTCGTTGCGATGTTCAAGTAGCAGCAGTACACACCGGATATATATGTAACAAGCCGGATGTGTAACAAAAACAATATCACTTCAGTATGTACATTTTTTTTAAAGCTAATTACGTCCAAAAAAAGTAAATAAATAAATAAAAGAAGATGCAAATTGGTTTCTTAGAGATCGAGCATATTAACTTCTCGGTATAATTAGTTTAAAAAAGGAACTTCGTCGAAATGCGTGACGACAGCACTCACTTCGATATTTTTATCCCGCGCGATTATTTATGCATGAGGATTTCGCGAGATCTGACTCTCTTCTCGGCGTCAGTTTACACGATATTCAATCACGTTTTCATCGCCTCGGCGCTTTATCACCGAGCGATGCGCAGCATCGATATCGAGGAAATTCAATATTTGTGCGGGGAGAGATCTCACCGCGCTTACACAGTAGGCGCTGAGATGCGAGAGAGAGAGAGAAAGATTGAAAGATTGTCGCGCGAACGCGCGAAAGTGATGTGCATTTATTTATTTGCACGACAGTTTTTCCGCTAAGTGACGTAGAAATGCAACATCTGCATTTACGTCGTGAAAACGTACGCTTGCCAGCAAAGCGCCAATGTCGTTAATCACGACAAAGTAACGTGACGTTCGGTAATTTTAATACGCGTATTATGTGCGCGCAGTGCAACATCGCCATCGTGAATCTTATGAAGGATCGCGCGGATTGAAGTCCGCGAAGTTCGCAATCATTCATCTGCACCGTTGCAATTGGGATTAAACACCCGAGCGCGATCGCGGATAAAACAAGATATTAAACGTCGATCGCCGATAACGATCGTCATCGGCGGCGATCGGAAAAAAAAAAAAAAAAAAAGAAAAGAAACTTCTCCCAAAAAAACGGAGAGGGAGAGGGAGAGAAGGGAATTGATCGATCTGACGTTGTCGGACGGTCGCTCGCTCGCAAAGGTGGCCGCATTCTCGACGCTTGGCGCCGCATGCCCGTCGCACCGAGTTCGGTAAACATGAACGAGAGTCAATAAGTCATAAAATCCAACACCTAGGCATCAGCCATTCGCGTAGACTCGCACAGATCGATTCTAGTTGCTCGAGAGAGAAAGAGAGAGCGAGATCTTTGTAGCAAGAAGATCTTTTCCTTCTTCCTTCCACGGTCGGTTTTGCACGCGAGAGATCAATCGACATCAGATTCCGCGAACACTCGAAAACATTTTTTTTTCTTTTTTTTATTGCGGGTCTGAAGATGATGATGGCATTACATTCCCGGGTAGAGAGGAAATACACACGCGCGAACGGCAATATAAGCAATTCGCGACGACACGGCCATACATATTTTCAGACGGAATAACGATCGGATGGAAGTACACATCCGCGAATTGCCCCGCTATTACAACACTTCCGTTTTACTTCGGTTTTATAGTCATCTTAAGAGATTACGTTGTGAGTGCTTCTTTCGCAAAACTCCGCAACTTCGTAACGCGCGAATAAGAATATCACATTCTATTTCTTTCTTTTTTCTTTTTTTTTTTTTCCCTCGTCTCCCGAATTGGCCGGTGAATTTTTATGCGCGGAAATTCTGTAACTGGAACAGACGGGATATCTTTCGAAGTGAGTGATATCGCGCGCAAAGGGGACTAAATTTAGAACGGGAACGGCAAAGTCACGACGTTTAAATACCTGGGAACACGACGCGAGACCACACGCGAAACTAAGAAATTGGCTCATATTCTTGACGATTGAGAGACAGTGGGGACAGAAATGCGAGAGAAAGAAGAAATATTTGAGTTTTCATTCATCATGTATATTATTCTAGCTAAGAGCTCTTTGTTGTGAGTGCGGTGGCACTTGAAAGGAAAAGAACAAACTCATTTCTCACCTGTAACGCTCGACCTCTCTCTCTCTCTTCCGTCTTTTCCTTAAAAAACTTCTTCGAGATTCTTTCCCAGAGGGAAATTATATCGACGTATTTATATGTTAAAAGATGCGCGACATTATTTTCTCTAGGCTTATATGTTAAAAGATGCGCGACATTATTTTCTGGATATCATTACGTATATCTCTCTTTCAAAATTTGGACACCCGACCGTGTGACCAGTATTCACTGTCGTCTAAAAATACCGGGCACTAAATTCAACGATGAGTTATTACGATCGTAGCATTCGACTCGAAGGAAAAACATCCGGGGCTATCTCGCACTCTCCCTTCTTCCCGCGACGCCCCACGCGAATTCTTTCAGATCAATATCGAATATAAGCCGGGGTGAATGGCAGCAGCACTGAGAAGGCCGAGGGACGATCGTGATTCGTTCGTTGTATCATCGCGCGTGTCTTCGTTCGTCCTTTGCTTTCGAAATGCTAATTCTCGCACGCGAAGACGTATCGAGATGATGTTCCCCTTTTAAAACGTATCGCGGAAATAGAGAGATAGAGAGAGAAAAAGAGAGAGAGAAAAAAAGCGAGAGGAGTGGAAGCGAAGAGGCAAGAGGCGAGTTATAAAATTCGTCGAATGTGGAGTACATGAGCCGTGTCGGGGGATGAACAACACATTAGTCAAAGGCAGTTTAGGTGGCCGACGAGTGCGCGGGCGACGAGGGACGCGATGGTATTTGTGAGCTGTCTACCAATTTGTTTCACCGTTTGACAAATGCATTCGGGGCCAGGACGGGCAAGTAGTTCGGCAAACTCGTCTGACGGAGCGAAACGGCGCGCGCGCAGGGAAAAGTGGGGAAAAATAAAATGAAACGAGCGGCGGCGTACGCTCGACGTGTCGGTGACGACGACGACGGCATGGGTATAGGTGTCTTCTGCCTGTGTAACTGAGCGGCTTCGGGGGTAGCGCGCCGGGCGCTCTCACGCTGGTGTTGGTACCACGTAACCATATCGCGCGCCTTCGTTCGTGACGAGATATGTACGTTTCGGTGGTGGGTGGCGGAGAATCGCCGTCGGAAGAGGGAACGCTGGCTCGTGTTGGTCGGAGACGTCGACACGGCGGTTGGTGGTGCGACCGAGGGCGCGCGGGGGTCGGGAAAACGGGAGGGTTGGCCGAGGATGGCGGGCCGCCGCCCTGATTTGGGTTACTAAACTGTAAACAAATTCCAACTTTTTGTTCCATCGATTATCGATCGGGCGCTCCGGGTGCAGGGACCTCGACGGCATATCGACGGCGGCGCGGCCGCGCGCGATGTACACGTCGCCGCCGTGAATAATACGATCGGCGACGCGCTGCTTCTAACGGGTGCCTCTTCTTTCTACGGGGAAAAATTCGAACTCAAGATTTCAAACAAACGCTTTTGCACCGTCTTCGGATCATGTCACGTCGTAACTATACGATGTGCGACATCGACTGTGTCTCGCGCGCGCACCGAGACTTGGAGAACAGAAGAAATAACGGGAAGAAGGGCGGGAAGGGAGGGAATGCAAGAGAAAGAGAGGTCACGATCGTAAACCGGCGCGACGCCAATGGAAAGAGGCGCGCTCGCGAATCGTTCTCAAACATAATACGAGCAGCGACAGAGGAAGACAGAAATATGACAGCTGGATGGAATTCGAATGTCAACCGCCGCTAACATATTGCATCGTAAACGTTTAGTAAAATTGTCATCCAGTTAATGTACCTCAGAGCTGTCTCATCCCATTTGTCCGCGTTTCTCTCTCTTTCGAGCACCTGCTTGCGTGACTTTGCAGAGCTAGGTGACTCCGCTCTGCTTGATGGCGTCTCTATCTTGTGACACATTGCGTGGCGTCTCGTTGGCGGTTTGGTTTCTCGTACAACGCGAGAATTATCTATTCTTTGTATAGATTATATGTATTTCTGGGACCGCGCGTTCGATAAGATCTCGTATTATCGTTAAAAATACAAGATGCGCCACGAGGCGCGCACATGTGTCTGTATTTTTTTTGTCCACATATTTTCCGATGCGAAATTAATAACCGCGCGCTTGATTTGATAATCGCTGTTTCGCGATAGACGAGTTTGTGGAAATTTTTATTTTTGATGCGCGTACGCAAGAGAGATTATCGCAAGATGATAATCTTAAAAATAGATGTTGTACTAAAAGGAAACTTTGTAATAATTATCGCGATCTTGCCACATATAACTGCTGTTATCTTGCTTCAAGTTTTAATAGCAGAGCTTTCTTCACGGAGTTTTTCGTATCGGGTTTTTACCTTAAAACGCGCGCGGAACGGAATATACCATTTAGCCGCGTAATCCGAAGCTGAAACCGGATTGGAGAACGTGCCCCCGCGTGGAGACCTCACGCCGAGAGAAGAGCTCGGTGTGTGTCTTAATCGTCCGAGTCAGAGACGCGATATCAACCTCGCAATTTGTCTTAACTAGATAAATCAAGTGGAGATATTGAACAAAGATTAAAATGAGACGTTGGACAATTGGCTAAAAATATACGAGTAATCTTAACTTTCATCGGTCAGCTTTTAATTCATTCTTTTCTCTTTTCCTCTTCAATTCACTCATTAAACTTGGATATTACTGGAACTTTTACTACATTTTTATTTACTTACAACAATTATAACTTCGGATAAATTTGATTCATTTTTTAAAGTTGTTTCCGCACAAGTTGTACGCGAAGTGTCCGAGACGATATGGGCACTTAACGCATTCGTAGACACGGCGACCGAGGCTTCGTTCGAAAGTCGACAACTTTCGCTCTTTTTGAACATTGAACCATTCTCGGAAGAGTCTTCGAGAATCGTCTGGCCTTGCCCGTTCACACCGCTCAAAGAGATGGAACGTCTAAACGACTATTCAAATGAGGTCCAACGATATGACATTTCATGACGTTTGTTTTTTACGTGGCTTGTATCGAACGATGTGACAGCGCGGACACATATAAGTCGGATTAGCGGATGCTCTCGTCTTTTAGGGGTACGTTGAGATTATCTTCGCTGTGAGGCAGCGAAGAAGAAAGCAGAACTGCTTGAGGATCTTTTGCGCTCGCCATTGTGCGCCGAAATCTTTTCCGCAACGATAACGTTCGAAACGTGTGCAAGTTGAAAAGCGCGTGGTGCTTAGCTTCTTTGCGATAATCTACTAAGGAAATACATCCGCTATGTAAATAAGAAAACCACGAAACAAACAATTGTAAGCGCGTAAGTTTTTTTACAAAAAACGCACAGTCTTTGGTAAAATACACAAATTTAAATAAAATCAGATTTAAATAAAATCGCTAAGAAAATCAAACGCGGAACAATAACCAGTATTCCCTGTGAGCACGCACAATGCAGAGAATAAATTATAATGTACAATAGAAAAAGGAAAGAGGAGATGTGTTGTGTCGTCCTAAGCTGATTAACTCGACCGCCGTTTATCAGCCGGTGAGTGAGACCCTACGAGGATACTATACCATAATACCGACATAAAGGACCGATTCTTTGGCAATCAGCTGATTTGTTCAGCTGTGCTGAACTCACGTAGCAACCTAATCGCACCGTTTACTTCGCACATAGTGCGCAGTGTATAGTTCGAGCATCAAAACACTATCAAAAAAATATTTTCTGGAATGAAATGTCACATAGATCGGTACTATTTTATGTCTACCTCTTCGTTTAACTAAAAGCATCGTCCGTCATAGTGTGTTTGCATAGGGTTATGATCGCGAGCTATTATTGTCGCGAACCGTACACAATGCGGAGAGCGCGCGCAATATGTCCGCGTCGTCGCCGAGAGACAAAGCTCGCTCATTAATACGCATCATTCTTTCCTGACCTGTATTCGTGACATAAAATTACAGAGAAAGGCACGCGCGCTTCTTACGAAACGTTTCCGAATAATATTATCGGACGACCCGAGCTGTGCGCGAGACGGTTGCATAACCAAATCGCCGAATGCTCTAAGCGCGTATTCACGTTTGAGGTCGTTCACATCCAATGTACTTTTGTAGCATCTTCTAAGTGCCAGCGAGTTTTCTTGCAGCAAACGTATTATTAAATTGTAACAAGGTTTGCTTTCTGCAATGAGCTTGCGACATGAGCTTTTTGCGAGAAACAAACTTTAATTAAATAAATAAATATTGAACAAGCGCATTTGTGTATATATAATTAATTTACTCACGTAATCATTCTAAATGGAAATATCTCAATTCTTCAAGCCACATGCGTAATCTGCGAACCAATTTCGTCAATTGCATCAATTACGTGCAACAGCTAGTGTGTATCAAAACTTTTATTTTACGGTTATTTAAGTTTAAAGAATTTCCGACCGTTAAGCTGCGGAACGCATTCCTTTTCACATAAAATAATTCACAGACAGTAGCCAAAAGGTCGAAGAGAAACAATCGAATCTTCGGATGGAGCAGCCGATTCTACAAGAATTCGCTGTTACCTCCCTAACGAGGAGCCACAAAAGCATGCGTCGAATTTATGCGTCGAGGCGGGAACGGCCGCGAAAAATGAACGACGGACATTCGTCCGCTCGCCTTCGCTGCGGACGCGCGTTCTTAATTTTTTTAACGTAAAAACGTCGACAAAAACAAAAACTTTAGAATGTGCGCGACGCGCGTCCGACACACCTAGTGCCAGCGCGGTGTAATTAAACGAGAATCTAGTCCTATTATATCGCGTTCCGATATAATCTTTCCACTAACTCCACTTAGCCGAAAATAAATACAACGCCGGTGGGAACCATAATTACTCGTTGCAGAAGAAATCCGCGTACGCCCCCTCGTGCCTCATAGGCACGAAAATATCATTTTTGCCCGGATCGAGAGGGGCGTCGAAAGATATTAGCGAGCGCGTATGTCGCCCCTTTCTGCGTTCCCTAATATACGCGGCAAACTTGCGAGGCGACGAATATAAAACCTGTCGGCGTGCCCTCTCCCCGTTCTTCCCTTCCCTTCGTCATCTTCGCACGACTAATGGCCACGGCACGGTTTTGCGAATTGAAAGAAGTGGCCGAATCGTCCAACGTCAATCCGCGTAAATTGCCTAATTTAGAAGCGGGGCCAGACAGGTCGTCGTTTCTTAAAGCGAACAGAAGGATCTGCGTTCCCGAAGGGAAACGGAGGTCGCGTTTGTGTGTGGCTTGTTAGGCTACCGCGAGGAGCGAAGGACCTCGCGTCGTTCTTTCGGAGGAAGAACGGACGGACACGTACGTGTCGTCGCGAATGCAAAAAGATACAAGCGACGCGAACAAAAAAAAGCGTACACACAGAACTCGACACGAAACGGCAATATATCGCGATATGTGCCGGCGATGTAAAACGCAATCGAAAGTACCGAGCGCGCAGAGAGTGTGAAATCATAATACATTATCCCGGAAGTGGCGCGCCGTGTGAAACCGTACCGTGTGTTTCCCTTCGGCGGAGAGTGTAACGCGCGGAACAAGATTTTTGAATTTCGCAAACCACACGGTCGCGCGGACCGGACTCCGGTTTGCGCGAGTTATCGAAAAGTGTAGACGCTGATGTAAGCGCGAACGTCTGTTTCGCGATAACGCACATAGATAAGCTTACGGTGTTCGCTTTATATATTCGCACACGTTTTCCTCGCCTCTCGGCCGGGTAACAAAGATGTTGTTGTCCGCGGCGAGGATGTAGCCGAGACAAACGAGGGAAAGAAGTGGCGCAGAGCGCGTGGGTAAGTCGCGGAGACGGTAAATTTACTGACTACAGAGAAAAAGAAAGAAAGAGAGAGAGAATACGACGTTTGCGCCTTTACGGTCGTGCGAATACAACAACGGTATCGGTGTGTTGAAATGTAACAGTGTCCGCCGCACACCTTTCGCGAGTAAATGAGCGAGTGTGCGAACACGCGGGTTGTACCTTCTGAACCACACCGAACCAGAGCAATTTGCGGCACGCGAGGTTCGCGTCGAGGCCTCGGGGCCTCGCCACGCGCCACTCGTCTCGCTCTCCCTGTACGGCGCATTCTATGTCTCGAATGGAGGACGCGCCTCAATCACGCATCACTCATCCCTCTGGGAGGGGGGGGGTTGGCCGGCAACTTCGGAAAGCAAAGTTGAGGCCAACAAGAATATACACACATACACACATGTAATGTATATACACGGGATCGTAACTTAAGGGCGATGTCTTTACTGCTAGTTTCTTTCCTTCTGTACGTTTGTCTGATGAAAAAAAAAAAAAAAACTACTGCGTAAACAAACTTTGGCGCATTGATCTCCGAGACGCCGGCACGTCCGTATCACTTTTTTGCAAGAAATATAAATCTTGCTGTTCTCACTGAATTATTTTACTGTCCTAATGGGATACATTTGTCGCCGCAAATTTCATCATTATACGTGCGCTTGTCCCGTGCAAATACATGAATACAGCGGTAATTACATGCGACAAGTCAATTCATCCCCCTTCCCCGGTCTCAACGGACTCTGACCCTCTCTCGGCTTATTATTGAATGTCACACAGAAGGGGTTGCCGCGCACCGAGGAAGATCTAATCCTTGATGAGGGATCAGCAGCTTCGGGAAGATCAGGAGGGCGTTGACGTGCAAAGGCTTTGCGAGGGTAAACAGTTTGACAGGACCGTAGTATTTTCCACGAAGGGTTCCCCGGTAACTAAAAGCTTCGTGCTGTGCAACCTCATAAATATGTACGAATGCGCGCGTATATCAAGCGGAAAGGGTTAAAGTCTTTGTGGCGACGTCCTATTGCAGGACGAGTCGTATATATCGATCAAATTGCGACCTCCATAAATACGGTTTTATGTTCACACTCGTTCCATTTGTCCCTTCGGCCGCCCGGTACGAGCGAAGGCATACGCGCGTCTTCTCCCGTAACCTTGATAAATACAATCGGTACAATACTGTAAATAAATATAACAACGTAGTAAAAGATATCTCTCTTGCGCGTAATTGCGCGTTAAGTGATTGATGAAGCTTTTACGTTCGATTGTGACTGCTCGACTACTTCATTCAAGTCTACGGTTATAGTTTATACGGCGATAGAGAATCGACACGATAACGATAAGGGTTCTCATAATAATAATAATGTACAGCAAATACATTTTAAAACTGAACTGGTAGTGTGTGTATCTCAAAGTAGATCTCGCGGACTTTGGACTTGGCGCGCATTGTGGTGACCTCAGAGCACGGCAGTTCGTATCAGGCTCACGCCTTGATGCCTGAATGTGTCGGGATGAAAACCACTGCGCGACTGGATGAGCCGCGTGGTCGCGGAAGATAACCGACGGAGCTTAATTGTTTCTGGTCTGATGAGTCTCTATGCAGTCTGCAATACGCAGCAGCCAGAAGGCTGCGCCTTTGTTCATCGAATCGAAAGCAAAATTTGCACGCATCGTTGCCCGCCCTTCCAGAATTTCGCCCGCGCAACCCGTTGCGAAACAACAAAAAAAAAAAAAGAGAGAAAAAGAACACTCGTTCGGTAGTTCCTCGAGGTTTGCGAGGGTGTGTGCGAACGCTTGAGAATTTTAGAATCCAAATGTTTTCCTCCGTGCGGAGGATTGATGCCGCGGGCAAAATCTTTTTCTTTAAAATTGCGTAATAAAGCAGTTTTTAACGCCAACCAAGTATTTTCCTCGAATCAAGTCTATTAAGATTCCCGTTTATCTTCGATCATTACAAGCGAAACTATAACGGCGTTTCGGTGAACGTTGTGATTATCTGAATTTTTAATCCACGACATAATGGAGACGTTTAGGAGTGCATTACTGGTGGACCCGGTGGGATGCGACCCTAATTACTGCCTAAATTGCCGAAACGCTACGGTTATGTGCGAATAATGAAAAGACAGTCGCCCGAAACTTGCCCACGATTTTGGCGCCTATGATAATCGCTTTACGATAATCATCCTTTTTCTCGAGAACGTTTTTTCCTCGGCTTTCAGATTATACTGAATGTATTGTTTCTTCACGATGCAATGTCGTGCACTGACAAATTGTCACTCATATTTGAAGTGCCACAATATAAGCTTGATGAGAAACCGCATATCACGTGTCTAAAAACTTTTTGTCGCGAAAACATAATGTAATATACGACACTAAAGTCTTCACAATTTTTTTGATAGACGTGTGAGAATGTGTAAGAGGAGAGACACGTACGGCGCTTGTTTTATAGTGACATGTCGGCGTCTTTCTTCCCGGATCGAAACCTCTTTTTCTTTTTTTTTTTTTTTTTTTTGCCCGTTCAAGAGCCTAGCTGGATCGCGTGTCTTTAGCGAGAATGAACGCGTACGGCCTCTTCCGAGTAAATAGCCACGTGCGGCGACTCACCGCGTTTACGTGCATGCAAAAGTCGTCGAAACACGCACGAAAAAACTGTCGCCAGAACTCAGTGCTCAATAAACTCAATAAACAATAAAAAAAAATTAATTTTTCTACAGGGTTAAATTGTTCGAATATAAACGTTATTTTTTAATTCACTATTCAATTTAAAAATAAAAAACAGAAACTTTTTTATGGAATAAAAACTAAACAATTATGAAAACTTTTGTGTTTAATTTTTTCTTACAAAAAAATTTTTAATCCTAAGTTGTTCAGCAAATACCCACAGCTAAAGAGAGTGGCGGATGGTTTTGGGACACTATGTATGTTTCGCCAGCGAGCAATGCAAGATAAAAGGCAGCGGAACAAAAGCAAAAAAAAATCAACCGGAATTTGGAGGCACAATAACCGAGTAACAACCCTTGCCAAGCGGAATATTGGGGATTAAAATACGAGGAAGTAAAGTCCGGTGGGAACCGGGAAGAATTCCAATTCAGATAACGCACCTCTGATATCGACGATACGTGCTGAATTTTCCCGGCCGAATAAGCCTGTCTATAATATCAGAAATTTACAGACAGAGAGGCTATAAACGAGATATCGAAATGACTCTGCCGTATCTGCGAAATGAGGACAAACGACGTTTACTGCGCGCTATTTTCGTTTAGCGTGAGAGAAATAAAACGGAAGACTACGCCTTACTGTAACAACGACTTTTTCGATACTTAAAAGTCCGCGATAGCCATCTCGCGAATTTACATTCGCGAGAAACATTCAGAATCACGGAAAACAAAACAAAAAAACCGTGGGTAGTAAAGATCGTAAACTACTTTGCTCTACATTCGCGGCAAGACTTTTCACGTCACTGAGATATAATCGCGAATTAAAAAACCTCATTTAAATAAGTCATAAAATTAATCATCGCCGAGACAAACTTTATTTTATCTTTTTGTTATCTGCGACGCGTTCGATATAACGCGCGCTCATCCGCACGAAGTGTGTGCCAACTACCATAGTGGCGAGGAATAAAATTCGAGGTAGGTAGCCACGAGGCATGGCTCTCACTTCGGAGAAGGCGGCTCTTCTTAGCTCACAGTCATAACTAACCGAGGCTGAGTATCGTGTGCCTCCTCCACCTCTTTCTCAGGAGACGATCGTACCTTCGCCGTGCTAAGGCTGTAAACATTTTGGCACCCCGATGCAAGAACAATAATTTAGTAGGCTCATGGAGTCCGGGCTCTTTGCGAGGGGGTCTTCTTTTTGTCGGCGCGACAACCGACCGCGGATGTTGTACACGACGTGGATGCGCGTCGGGGTTGCTTGTAACGCGCCGCGAAACGCGTGCGCCACACGACGTGTTCGGTTGTCGATTTTTGCGAAACGACGCGTATCCGGTCGCCGGGAGGTCGTTGACTGGCCGATTCTCACCATGGGAAGGCGTAAGGCTATTCGGCCAGGACGATAATTAGCAGTAAATCACGCAAGGGATGCGTGCGCGTACAGCACGTGGCCCTCGTACTGCGTAAAACACAAGGGTGGCGAAATTATAATAATCACGCCGGGCAAGAAAAATGTCGGGGTCGCGTATTTAAATCTTTAACGAGCAAGAATCCGAGAAATATTGCCCCATCTCGTCACACGTATATAAAAGTTTATAATCAATAAAAAAAAAGTTAACAATTTTTATTCAACATTACGCTGTTATAATTAAGAAAGTAACGATGTCAAGTAATATATTTGTCTCTCGTGCATCTAAGGAAAATGTCAATTAGTGAATACTGTGTATTGAAATAAAATTGTTAACTATTTCTCGCAACTTTCGAGAAAAGTCTTTTACAGTACAGTAGCTCTTTACACAGTTTTTAAAATTTTAAGAACATGTAACAAGTGATACATTTTACTACACGAAATAACTTTCCATTATTACGAGCTGTAGATACAACTGTTTACGGATACGAGAAATGCAAATAAAGTTTATTAAATATTCAGAGATAGCGATGTTTCAGAAACGTGTATTGAATTCGCAACGTCGAAGCTCTTATCATCTGTCGTAACTTAAACATTTCGAAAGCGGGGACATTTTTTGTTGCAAGGCCAGCAGTTCATTTCAATCGGACTTTGACGCGATCAAAGTATAGGTAAAAATACAATAAATTTAAGCATTAATATCTGCACAAATACTTGATATGATAAAGTTATCAAGTGAATTTAGGATAGTATGCTATGATTATATCGAGAGCGCGATAAGAGAGAATGTCGGTCTAAACAGATCACCTTGAAGTTAGATCAAAATGTGATTCCCTCACGAAACAGCCGGTCCCAATTTAATTAACACCGAAACGGAACGGGTAACTTCCCGTTAATTGCGTTGCAACAAAACCGTTTGCGATCCTCGGGGAACCGCAAAGGGAACAGCGACGACGAGAAAGAAAAACATTTCGGGAGAACCGCAGAGACCCGATGCAGGTAGGTGTGTATATCCATACGTCTGCACGTTATGGGACCCCGTATAGGCTAGCGCGATGCGTTATTATTTTTAAGACCGCGTGGATTGAATTTTTATAGGGCTGTTGGCATACGCTTAGCGGATCAGTGGTGCTCAAACCGCCGCCGGTCCTGTCCAAATTTTACGGCGTCATTAACGAGGTCCCGAGTAGGTTTGAACACCGTCGACGGCGTAACGAGACTCACAGACCTAACCCCGCGTTAGCATATGAATACCGGGGTGAGGCCGCGAGGCACGAGAAACACGACCAAAGAAAAAAAAAAGAAGTAGCTACGAAAAAGGAGGGGGCGCCGCGACGGATCGGTTTCGTATAATAATGCCTTCCGTCGGTGTGAGCGCCGAAGGGTGTTAACGTTCCCGCAAAAAAAGGGTGCTGCTGCTCACGACCTCGTTGTGAGAATTGTGCGAGCTACTTCGAATTTACAGTCCCGAGGACCGCGCAAGAGAACGCGGAGAGATATTTCATATCACCCTTTTCAATTCGTGTATTGGTTTTCATCGCGTCGAAAAAAAAAAAAACAGCGCGCTGTTGACTAATAAAATTCAATGTGAATGTCCGACACTCTACGAAGATGAAAATTTTTGTGTGTCGCTTATCTTTAAAAACAAACGCCACTCATATTCACTTCGTGAGCGAGCGTTATCTGTAAATGTACTTCATAAACTTCGAATGCGCGGGGTCAATCCACATCCGATGTTAATAACTCGTAAATAAAAAACCAACATTGCTTTCTTCGTTCTTGTGGCTTGAATCGTATAGGCGCCGATGTCTAATCGATTCATTCAACAAATCCACGTAGTAAGTCACATCGCAGACGATCGTTCTGTGCTATCTATCGTATGAGGGTCAAAGTTTACGCGGGTCAGGGCCAAATCCTAATTGGCACGTTTAGATATCGCCTATCGTCACGTTTTCTTTCTCGAGAAAGAGTTCTGGTTCTCAAAATAGACTAATTTGTTTTCAACGAAATTGCTCTATCCTAGTAACGAGAAGAGATATTTGAATATGCACATTTTGTTAAGCACAGCCTAACAAGCGCGTGAAGCGTGATTAATGACACAATGCGCCTCTCGGCGGGCGAAACAAGCGCGAGAGAGAGAGAAAGAAAGAGCGCTTTCATAATAATTGGACAGCAACGTCGTCGTTAGTTCAACAAGTCGTATAATAAAACGCGCTTGTGCCGCATCCAGATATCAACAAGAATTTCGTCAATTTTTATCGTTTTATGTTGCGCTGTAAATTATACACGCGCGGGCCAGCTGTTTCCCATGCCTGAGGAACGGTCGTGATCATTTCTCAGGAATGCGTGATTGATTTAAACCGTGAAAGGGTTGGCCCGACTTAGCGGGGCGACGGGAGAGAATAGGTAGAAAGGGAGAGTGAAAGGGTAATACGCGCGCGCTGGGAATATTCCGAGCGCGCGGATATGCGCGCTGCAGCAAAAAGGAAAAAGGTGCGCTGCGCGATGCTATCGGAACGCAGGAATACGCACGGAAACTGTGCTGATGACAAGTTGTGCTGAAGAACGCACAAGAAAAGGAATACCGAGAGAAAAAGAGAAAGAGAAGCGAGCGACAAGGGGGAAGAACACAAAACTTATAGAGAGAGAGCGCAGGGAACTCGAACTGTAATAACATCAGCGGGTCTTAATGAAGGCATCAGCCGATACTTGTGGCACAATTTCACGGGGTTTACGATGGCGTATATCAAGGGCCCCGCCGAGCGGATCAGCCCCCGGGGGGACCCACATATGTCCCACAGGGACATTCGTAAATCCCTCCGTCTTCGTTCCGCTTGTTCATCCGCGCTATCGTCCCTCTCTGTTCGGCCTCTCCTTTCGCCGAATACCTCTCACGTCTTTTCCCCTCTCCCCTTTCCGCGACCCCATCTGTTTTCGTTCACCTTGTTTCGAGCGGGAACGACGCTCTAGAGGTGTTTTTGATACGCCCATAAAAGTTACGAGGGTGCCACGAGAGTTCAACTTGCGCGCCGAGAGCGCCCCGACATTCCGATGGATCAAACTGGCGACGATATACATATGTATGTTACCCTGTTATTATGGGCTCTCTCTTACATAATTTTTGTGCTTCTCATAATGTAGAGCCTCTTTAAAAGATTATAATACTTCAATCGCAAAGATATAAAATATATAATTCACTCTCAAATATAATTCACGCGGTATACACCAGACTATAGACATATAAATGTGAAATATCATCATTTACTTCCAGCATCTATTGATGTTTTTCACGAACAAAATGACAAATATGAGTTTGTATCGGTCTCTACGAAAGAGATACATATCTTTATCTATCGAAACCGAACGCCCCAGGGTGTCTCGACGACGACGCGACGTCTTTTCAAATACGACCCCCCCGCGAGTGCATTTTTTTACGACTTCGCAAGCAAATAATTTACATTCGAAAGCTGCTGCCATTCCGCGCGACCCCTCGCGATAGTGACGAATGTCGCTTGGCAGACGCGCGTAATGCCATTCAAAGTCGTCTCTATCTTATGCGTTTCTCCCTCTTGCGCGTCTTTCTTCTCCGGGTGATGATTGCGATATCAATCACCCTCCGACGCGACAAACAAGAACGCGTTCGATATCGGCTCGCTGAAACAGATGTAGCTGACAACGTTCGGTGCGTCTTGTCACCCGAAGGAAAACAAAATTTGTTTCGCATAAATTGAAAATTTCACACACGTGTTACAAAGCAAAACGTGCGCGCGAAGAAATTCATTCGTAATACACGCACACACACACACACGCGTGTAAAGATATATGTAGGTAAAAGATAGATAAGTAAATAAACAAGTGCCAATTATTATCAATGTGACTTCTCTTTAACAACTCGGATTTACACGGCGAGAAAAGATCGAAAATAAAGATAATCGGTACTGGCTTAGAGATGTGTGACCGTGCGAGTGACACAACAAACGCGCGCGCGCGTTGTAACACAATTACGTTAGATAACTCGCATTGCGGAGCGTCAATCATAAATTATCGATTTATACGGATGATAATATGACGATAAGTTCGATGGCAATGAGGAATAATCAAGAGGCACGGCATTTGCCAAGTTAAAGCTATTTGTTAAATCTTTAACAAAATAAATAAATTTTTTATGGAATATTAAAAATTTAACACAGATCGCGTCGATACAAAATATCTTTGTTGCAATAGTACGTAGTACTACTATACTAAATAACGTTTTGAGCAGGAATAAGATTTTTCTATGCAAACATTATAATATCGCATTTCGATATATATCGCATATCGATATATCGATCTTCTGTTTGTTTCTAATTGTATTAATGACATAATAACATTTTAATATATATTTTACAACGTAAAATCTCTCACACGGATATTTCTGTAAATTAGAATATTTCCATTTCGTTGGGCAGCTACGTAACTTCTCAATGTTCCGAAAAAACATCCCCTGCTGCTTCTCGAGCGGTGTAGGGATTCACCACTTCGATCGGGATATTCGCAGCGGGATCGACTAAGTTTCGTTTCGCAAGACCGTCCGTGAGTTTGTTTCCGCGAATGTCTCGTTCGCCGGGATGTTTCGGATTAAATGGTGGGACGGAGATTGGTTTTGGGCAGACGGTGGCAAATTTCCTACTCAGAAGGTAATTTACCAAGATCGAGTGAAGTTACCTCAGTACGCGCGAAAGCGCGCCCATCGATTCTCGCTGTATTGTCCCCGTTACGTCGACAATAGCAAAGAAGAAACTCGCTCGCTCGTCGCCGAGTATACGAGTGAGCTCCGGATAATCCAATAAGTATTATTCATGGGGAACGAAACCAGCTTAGCCGGGGCGTATTGAAATACATTAAGTCAACACCGACCAATTAAGAAGTGCCGGGCCCGACGAGAGAAAGAGAGATACGATCCGATGAGTGGGAGGATCTCGCTTTGAGAGAGCCAAGCAGGTGATGGATACCATTGTCTCGAGTCACTGCGGGTTTTACGGCTCGCGGCCTGTAATTTCATCGAGATGTCCGATAGCGGCGCGCCGATGAAACCCCGATTGAGATCGATACGTGCCCGCGGTGAATATGCGTACGCTGACAGCTTGACCCCGCTGCGGTAGGGTCGAATTGAGAGAGGTCAAGATCTTCTGGACAAATGCCACAGACACGTAAACGCGATGAAGGAAGGAGGACATTCATCCCGACAGCAACGTCGGCTACTATTACGGGAAAAAGCGTAAATTCTGAGTCAGCGCTTGAACTACGCGAGGTTTTGATCTCATTTCCAGATAGAGTTATATCGCAGCGAGGGGCGCGTAAACAAAGAGAGAGAGAGAAAGAAAAAGAAAGAGAAACAGAATCGAGATTTTATATCTAATCTGTGTAAAACACTAAATTGTGTTCAATAAGTAATTGAATATTCTTCCTCGTAAAAAACTTATTGCGAAATAAATCCAGTGCAGTGCATCAGGATCGATGCGTCTGCGAGAGCGTAAACCGGGGAAAAGAAGAAGCTTTGAAAGACGAGAGATAAAAAGCAACGGCAAACGAAAGACGAATTTACGATTCCGTCTTGTCATTGTCTAGCATTTCGTCCCGGAGCAATTTGTCGATTTTGTCGATCTTGATTGATTTTGTCGATATCACAACCTCGTATTTAAGTCTTCATTAGAGTCAATGTGATAAATTAGCAAATTTAATAATACGTTTGTGCGCATAATACGTGAGAGATGTAATAATTATATAAAAAATAAAGAGAATTATAGTATAAACAATTTTTGTATCATTTACAATTTCTAAACTTGGCTTAGATAATTATTTTTATTTTTCTTATGTGAAGTAATAAGAGAGAAATTCATATGTAAAGAAATAATAAATAAACTCGTGTGTTGTAAAAGTGTACCCATGCGATTCCCGCTGCACAGAGATCCCAAAGTGGACGCCACTCGAGCGAGAGTGAATCTCCGATACAACAAGGCGCGCTTGAAATACTTTCGATGATCGATGCCTCATCATCGGACGTTCCTAGGAGATCGTCAGGTTGTCAAGCGATTGCGGGACACCATGTAGATTCACGAAGGAGCGCGGGGAGTACATGAGACGACGTAGGAATCGAGATCTGGGAGTTCTGTTCTCTTTAAAGGAACGGACGGTATCGCGACGCTCTCTATTAATCACCCGTTCGATGACGGGTATACTTGCTCGGTTTCTCACGAGTTCGATTCGTCGAACTTGGCAGCATTCTGTTATCGAGAGGGGTACCGCTTCCCTTCTTCCCCTTTGATCGCGGACGGCGCTACCGCTGTGAGGTTTCTCACGAGACGAGGCGTCGAGGCGCGATCGAAAATTGATATAATTAGACAGATTAGCCAATTGAAAGTTTATATCTCCTTTTTAGTGTCGGTGTTCTGTCGCGATGATCAATTACACGTCGACATATAATCCGGCGTCGCTTTCAATCAGCGCCGAAATGTAGCGCTGAATATGATTAACATTATCAATAATACTCGTAAATGCACAAGGCGCATATACAATTGCTGTTGCTTTTCACTTGTCGATCTGTTCCGCGATCGCTTTATTCAAATCTCTATCGTCACATTTGTCACGTGTGACGACGCTTCGCGTTAACAAAAACTCGTAATTCGCGGAAATTGCGCGATCGCTTTATAGCGTTCCCGGACGCGCCGAGAGAAAACAAGATAAAATAGAAAGATGGATGGTTCTCGCGCGGCGCCGACACTCCCGCAAAAGTACGAGATTCAATTTATAATTTCGGAAGTGCCGCGAGAGGAAACCGACTGTGTGTCGGGACGT
Source organism: Pseudomyrmex concolor (assembly GCA_014839585.1). Classification (NCBI taxonomy): domain Eukaryota; kingdom Metazoa; phylum Arthropoda; class Insecta; order Hymenoptera; family Formicidae; genus Pseudomyrmex; species Pseudomyrmex concolor. The sequence continues at coordinate 25,154 of QVOB01011860.1, read as the reverse complement.
CGCTCTGGGGTACGGGCTGTCGCCCTTTCGGACGAGCAGCAACCCCTCTCCTCCCACGACGCGCGCGAACACACACGACAGCGATACGTACGTGCGCACACGCGTGCTCCGAGCTAACCTATGACCCATGTCCCATCGTCTGGCAGGCATGAGAGCCTCGCGCGAGGCTATACGCGAATTAAATTTCACAGCTCGTGAACAAACGTCGGCTCTGTCCAACGAACTTGCCTACATTTTTGTTCCTATAAGTTATTAATTCTTTATCGATTAAATAATTTACGCGTAGCGCTAAAAATCGCTGGAAACAAATTACTAATTGCGATCTAAGTTTAGTTCGCGGACGAGTCATGGCGAATGCTACGGATCTCCAAACCGAGAGGGGGTTTTTTCGGCGATCATTGTCTTAAGTTTCAAGTTCCACGCGTATCTCCTTTGGGTCCGCCGCCACGGCAAATATGATGAGGGCAAGAGGGTAACGCGTAAGATACATTCCGGGATATAAAGAGAGAAAAAGAGAGAGAGAGAGAGAGAGAGAGAGACAGTCGGAACGAGAGAGGGGAAGGATCTCGCATCGAAAGGCCTCGTCGTATTATTTCAGGTTTGCATACGTTTCGTGTTTCAGTCCATTATATACTCACGGGGCCCAGTGTATCCCGAGGAATATATACTCGTTGCTTGAAAAGATTCCCAGGGGACGTAAGAGGAGAACCGTAGGATCCCGCGAAAGGTGGAATAAGACTGAGAAGGAGACGCGACAGAGGAGGAAAGGGAAACGGTTCTTTCGTCACGGATATCTGTCGCGAATCATAATATAATACGTTATTAACACGTCGCGGTTATCACAATCCGAAATATATTACGATCTTCATCATCGAAAAAACTATCGGCCGTGTCGCGGACGAAAACTCGGACCGAATTCACGAGGGATCCTCGTTTTCTTTCGAGGAGAAATTACAGACGGCCGAGAGGGATCGCCGCGAAGGACACGGCGGCGTCGAAGGAAACCCGACGAAGTGCCCGACCAGTTTGGCCGCCTATCGCGCATTCCAATCGAAAAGAAAATCCGAACGGACAAATGCGCGAAACGGCTTCGTAAACGGCGCGCGTCTACTCTCTCACCCACGTCTCGTCATTATCACACGTCTTCTCGGTTACGTCTTTCCTCTCGCGAAATGCGATTTTCCATTCAAAAACAAAATATATCCCGGGAGGATCGTTTCGCTTCTGCGACGCATTCGCGGCAAGGATAACGAGCTGCGGAGAATATTATGTTTCGCCGAGCGATTTTACGGCCCTATATATAGCAAATGGCTAATTACAAAGAGGCGACCTCGCCTCCGTGAGGACCTCCGTTTTACGCGTTGCGAAAACGTTGATCTGATGAAACATTCAGTCATCAAATTGCAAGCAGTCCCGCACGAGGCAAACGGCTGCCGAGAGAGTTGAGTTTTCGCGTATCCGCTTTAACGGAGAAAATCGCGATAGAAACGGGAGCGGGGTGACGGCACTGTTACACGCTAACACGATTACCGAACGTTTCCGGAGAGGCGCGGTTCTCGCCTACAACACACCCTACTTTGCAAGCTCGTGTCCGAGGCTCAGAATGACATAGGGTTATTGCCGCGCCATCGGCTACTATCTGCTCTCGGGCATCAGCTCGTAATTGTTACAGATCGTCAGACGTTCTCGCAAACATTGATCCGCTATCCCAGGGCGAAGAGTCGTTACCGAAGAAAGGACAAAAAAAAAAAAAAAAAAAAAAAAAAAAAAAAGAAAACGACGTAATTAACGCTTAATGAAACTATTTTCCTGAGACACAAAACTAACTGCAGATCGTATCGTTGTTAATTCCGCGCACTCCGAAGTAAATTCAAACGTCAAAAGCGACAAACTCACTTAGGCTTAAGCCAACTCGCTAATGCGGCTATTAAAACCAGCGTTAGGTTGATAATCAGACCAATGTGCACTAAACTTACTAATTGGATTCCGTCCGCGTTTGGAGAGTTGAGAGAGAAAGCATCTCTCTCCCAGGGAATGAACTGAACTCTCTAGCGCGTCTGCGACACACAACTCGGTTATCATTTTTTTTTCTTTTACCGGAGAGAGTTAAATGCGAGAGTGTAAAATGAGCGCGGATGGAAATTGATCTCGGGATAATGCTTGTCCATGAATGTGCGTGTGAGACGCGCATTTGTGCGAAATCCTAGCCGACAGTAGTCGCCGCGTACGCGAACGATCGTGTGCAAAACTAATTAAAGCGATCGCGCGCGGAGAGAGCAGAAGTTGTTATTATTATTACAACGACGTAATAAAGAGGTGTCGTCGCGCCATTATTACTCGATAACGAGTGAAACTCGTTGCGTATAAAAGACGACTCTACGCAGGGAAGAGATAGAGACCGAAGATACCTCGGCGATCTGAGGATGCTTTCGGGATGATCGAGTGGAAGCGCAGTCCTAATTCCATTAGCGCGAGACGGAGGTTCTAAAGATACGTTAGCGTGATTAAACGCAGCAAGCATTATTTTACTTCGGAAATTGAATATTGCTTATTATATATCACCGCGCGCGATCATCGGCGACACTAATCGGGAATGTAACTCGCGGCGACATTATCTAAACTGTTTCCGAGCACGTGAATTTTATCGCCAATATCGATACCGGTGCAGCTAATGCGGTGAGCAACTTGTCTCAGGTTTCGCGGAATGATATTTACAACGTAGTTTGGCACACGTGATTTGCGTATCCTACCGAGAGCGCGCGGTCGTGGTTCAGCGCGGTGCGATAGGCGCGAAGATAGGATATTACATTACTTTGGAATTCCTGACCGAGCGTACACACACGCGTGTATGAATAATGCGCGCTCGGTTCAATACTTGGCTACCTCTTCTTCGCGCGAAATTCGCGAGTGCGATACGTACCGGTTTCCATCTCGCGCTCAGATCTTATCGAAGTAGCCGCCTTCGTCGCCGCGCTACCTTCGCGATTGTAAAACAGATGCTCCCGGTTGTGTTGCCACCATATCGATAGGTGTTGTACGACCGCACGCCTGACGTGTAAACTCTCTCTTTCTCTCTCTCTCGTCGGGAGCGTAACAGAGAATAACATCTCTTTCCGACGCGAAGCTTGGGAAGCTTGTGTGGGAGAAAATTTTAATGGAGTCCGCAGCACGCCTGTCTCGAGCAGTAGATAAGATTCGCTCCATGTCGTCGAAGTTTGGAACGTCCGAGCGAAACAATATATTTTGCTTCGAGCAGCAATGTAAATAAATAAAACTTTGTTTAATCGTATATTTCCTTAAATATGATACTCTTCATTTTTTATTGAAAAAAACCATCGTAACTACGCGAAGAAACCATTGCTGTTGGTTTTCTCAGGCTCTTGATTCAAAAGGTAAACAGTCTTATTACATATCAATAGATGTTATACGATAAAAAAATTTCGATTACCAGAAATGTTCCGGAATATATTTCTTCGCTCGACGAACGTTCCAAAACTTCAAACGACGTTTCATCGACGTGTTCTTCTTTCGAAAGTCTGAGGTCCAATTAATTTGAATATCTCGCGCCCAAGTTGAAGAACACTTCTTCGAATACGCGAACTGATCTTCGTTTTGTCGAACATTAAAACTATCTGCGAAGTTTTATTTAGACAAATTTATCGACATTTTAGAACAAAGTGATTTCTTTGAGAATGGATTTTTTTTATAGATTATGGAATCGCCGACGCGCAAGTTTATCTTGCACCACATTCTTTCGTGAGCGTCACAAAGCTGATAAAAAAAAAAAAAAAAGTCAACATATACGCGTCGTTGACTTTTATATTCCTATGTAGAAATAATCGAGCGCTCGCGCGATCGCCGCGTGGTTGACGTTTACGGCCTAAGTATCTTAATTTGCATAACGAATATTTTGTCCGTACGCACGTATGTGTGCGCGCACCGGTCTACTACTCGCGTCGTGACGTCAGTAAAAGAAAACCCACGAAAGCTGGGCTTCGGAAAGTTTCGAAACGCGACGCGTATATACGTTTAATGGCACGCGTAAAGGGTCCGGAGAGGTGAGAACGGAATGCGGGGACGTTGCTCATTAGCCATCGAGCGACTTCAATCAGATTGTGGAAGCTGCCCCGGCAAGGCTGGTGGCAGCCCGTTCGGTTCCTCGTCCTGATTGGCCTGACCAACGACACTCTCCTTCTGCAAGAGAGCACTATTCTAAGCACTTTATCGCGCGACGTCGCTCATCGCCGTTAATCCGAATGATTTTATTATTTGTCGCCGTGAAACGTCAACCTGTCGTGTATCATCGAGCGCAGTGACGCTCAACGAGCGCTTTCTCAACGTTCAAATGAAAAACGTCTCATCTCTTACCACGGGCATCTCTTACTAAAGCGCGCGTCTTTGCGTTATATATATACCGCGCGCGCTTTGAAATAAAGTAATTTATTACTCCGCGATAAAATCTGTGCTCTTATATTCACATCGCTCTGGAAATAAACACGCTATATAGAGGCTATACGTGACATTGACGAACATCCTAAATCACAAGCGACTGGTCGATGATTGTTAAACTTCCGTTTAACGACAGACACTTACCGATAATGCGGGAAGGCGAGTTGCGAAGAGATAGGTCTATAAATCTCTACCCGGTTATCGGCAGGTAGCACTGCTATGCTACGTTTATGACAAATTAATAGACTACCTGGCCTCTCGGCGACCCGCAATCGCGCGCGCGCGTTTACCACGTGGGACTTCACCGGATTTAAGAGCGTTTTAACGCATCAAGCACCGTGACGTCGGACGCGATCATAGGGATTATCTCGGTGTTCGCTGCCCCACGGCCTCCACCATAAAGCGGCTCTCTCTTTCTCTCCCTCTTCGTCGTGAGTTTATGGCTCTGTCGCACCGCAAACGCGACGTAATCCTCGCGCGTTGTCGCACCTCCGCTCCCGTGAACGCCAACACCACCGATCGGTGGCACTTGGACGCGCAGGTGCGCGAGAGATCGCGACGACGGGTATTTTGACGGAAAAAAAAAGAGCGCGTGATATTTATTGGCTTTAGAAATCGTTTTCTCTAGAATCGATATCACTTTCGCGGATCTCGTCGATCGACGGTATTTTACGACGTGATAATTCGGACTCAACACGTCGTCTGATTGAAATAAAACTTATTCTCGCAACGCTCCACGATCACACCGTGATCACGCGCTTGACGAAGTCAACCTTGTCGTCAGCTTAAGATGATACCCTAAGCAATGTCGGTATCATACGTTCGTGAATGTTTGACGGTCAGGTGATTTATTATGGCTCGTAAATTTCGACTTGTATACATTATAATCACAGCGGATTATTTTTCTGAAATTTGTTTTTCTTCCGGGCGTGTTGCTTTCGCAGTTATTGAATTGGTTATTGAATCGGTCGAAAAGAATCTTCCTTAGAATCGTCAAGTGATTCATCAAGCTCCTGAAAAGAACTCTCTTCTAATGATTTCCCCGGTGAATACCCCGCTCGAATGTATTGCGCAACTGGGGCAAGTAACAACAAACGCTCCGTGAAAAAAAAAAGGCACGCGAGGAATCAAAAGAGATAGTCGACGCTATTAATTTGTAGCCGTTTAAAACCGAAAAAAGAGGCGGAGTGAATATAGTTCGTTACAAGTTGTTACAATGAACAAGAGACCGCGCGATCCCGTTGAGTCGGTTTCGGTTCCGTATCGACTCATCAGGTAGGTCTTTAGCCGGTCCCCGCCGTTCGTATATCAAATTAGTGAGACTACGTCGGGTGTGCGAGGAAGTGTACGCGTGTAAGCGAAACGACGATAAAGAGAACAAGGGCGTCGAAGACACACGGAGGAGAAGGTATCCGTGCCAGACACGGATAGACGGAGAACGAAAGAGAAAGAGGGGGAGGATGAATTCGAGTGAAGAAGCGAGAATCGATCAATCGAGGCCGAGTGACAGGTGGTATCGCGGACATCTACATAACGACAAGTGCCTCGCACACCGTTCCCTGGTTACCTACGCGCCACGGAGGAACATCTTTGTTCCGATGACGATGCCGTAATCGAGACGCAAGACGCATTGTAATCGCGAGCGACGATAACATTTATATCGTTTCTCTCGCGTAGTCTTTCTCTCTTTCTCTCTCTCTCTCTCTCTCTCTCATGTGTGTACAAAATTAAATAAAATATCAGATGTGTTTGTTTATAATACAAGATTTCGCTTCACTTGTGCTCATAAATATATCGTAACCACAGTGTCTAGAAAGGCGTATCTATAGAAATCGAGTCCAGTACATTACAACTGCATTAGATATTGCGACACACGGCTCTCGTGTGCGGTTTGCTTCAAAGAAAATACGATCCCATTTGTCCGCCGTAACAATATCTTATGTATACATAGCAAGTCGGGTGAGATAAAACGCGTGAAAACAAAAAAGAGATAGAACGTGCGTGAGACTTCTTTGAAAACTGTTACGATATGGCGTGGAACGAAACGGGACTTTTGCTCGTTTTGAAACGCCGTGGCGGGAAGAAGAAGAAGGGGGGAGGAAAGATAATACATATTAACCGCGGTAAATTGAGACGGCGATTATTCGTTTCGAAGCGCGATGCCGCAAAAGGACCTGTCGTTGATTCGCAAAGAGGCAGTTACGAGACAGAGCGCGAGCCAGATGGATTAATGTAAAGGCGCACGACCCTAACAAGCGAATTATCTCCGAGATATATTGTGCCGCTTCACGGGTGGTTAACTCCGCGCGAACAGCTCCCAAGAGAAAAGAGAGGCGATCTTGCACGATACCAAAGAGAGAGAGAGAGAGCCAGAGTCGAGGTAGAATAGGACGAGGAAATAGAAAGCGAGAAAGACCAGAGTGGAGGAAAGAGAGACGCAAGAAATGCAACGAAAAAGGAAGAAAACAAAGGAGAAAGAGAAAGGAAGAAAGATCGGCCAAGCTCTCAAGCTTGGAGATAACTGTGTGGCTTGTCTCTTTCCGTCTCACTCCGTGGTAATGCCTTGTAAGCTCTACTAATCTGCTTACCGGTCGTCTCTCTTGATTTACCGAGATGTTTTCATTGTCTTTGCTGACTTTCGCAGCGGACCATAAAGATTTCCCGAAGATCTCCCTTTTCCGCGCGATTCATCTGTATCTGGCGTCGATGTGCTTCTTATAAGAAGATAGTCCGATTCGCCGACACGCACGGAACAACATTTTCCTTCTCTTGAAATTGTCACCTTCTCTCAAAACCTTTTTCTTTGACGACATAACAATTTTAAACGCGACTCATAGCCATTGTATTTCCCAATCTCGCGCGCTTATATTTTTGATGCTTTTAGTCATACGTGCGACATGGAGAGAAATATTTTTAAACAAAAATTAAAAAAATTTAAACTAATATTCAAACGTGAAAAATATTGACCTCAAGTTAGAATTCGAAATCCGGACGTCGGTAAGCGTGTGGACTTTTTTCTCCGAAGAATAATATTTTCTTACGACGGGAAGAGAAAGGAAGAAAGCACTCTCTCCTTCTCCCGCGCCGATCAATGGACGGAATCCGCCTGCGAGTTCTCTCCGCGATGAATTTTTCCGCGGCACGCACCGACGAGCACAGGATTTAATGGCGGGAGGGGAGCACGTTGCACGCCGGACATAAATTTCGCGATCAAAGTGCATCGCGTCGTATCGCGGCAAACTTTAAGGATTTTATGTGATTAAGTTTTTCGCTGTCTCTCTCTCCGCCTTTCATCCCCTCGCTCTCTTTCTAGTTATTTTCGTTCAACCGTATATAGAAGTACACTCTTTTCCCTTTAACCTTCTCTTTCCCCACGTGACTTTTTATCATCTGTAAAACGATTTCTTGCTGCCGCATCAATTCGAACCGAACGCTCGCTCTCTGTTTGCTCTCTTTTTTGAGGGGAAAGCGCGCGTCGCTCCGCTCCTCTTTCCGAGCCGGTCGGATGAAACGCGATGGATACTAGCGCTTTATCGGATTCGACTCGGACGACAAATCGTCCAAGTTTTAAGTATTTTCAAAAAGAATTCATCCTACGAGAAAATATCCCCGGCTCTGGGTAATATTGGCATGCGCGCGCGCACAGTACGAGAAGTACCTTGGGTACGAGCCTGGCCATAAAATACGTGTGCATGGATGCATTTACGAAGTCTCCAGATTCACGACGAGCGGAGAAACGCGCACGCGGGGGATGAGAAATGAAAACGCAGCGCGCGGAGCGAGACGGAGAACGACTGACTCTCACTGTGGCAGCCAAGTTGCTGCCAGTTGTTTTCCCGAGGGACGAATTTATCACCGAATTTATCTCGCGCGCGCGCACGAACCGAAGTTCGAGAAGTCGAAATCAAAAGTCGTATCAGCGCGATATTTCGTACATCGATTATATTCTCGGGGCTGTATTCGGCATTAGGTGAAGTAAAAAGTTCTGAGCGTTTTCATCGTCGAAATAAAGCAAAAAAACGCTCAGAACTTTTTACTTCACCTAATATATGTATAACGCGGTCGCTCAATTAACACGAACTGTTCGATTTCCCGCTCTCAGCTCGATCCACTTCGCGCGAAGGGATCTTGACCAAGTTTCTCGTATCCGGAATATCCGGCGGCTTCCAGCCGCGAGGGGGAACGTAACTCCCCGCCGAGAACGATGACGAAAGTACCGGATAACGAGCGCCGTTGTGTCACGGACAGTCGGAAAACGTTTCCTATGCTATGCGCGGTTTAACACGTTTCACAGTACCGCACGCACTTTGAACAATGAGCAATCGTGAAGGAAACGCAAAGAAAGAACAACAAAAAAAAAAAGAGCATTAAGTAAATAAAATTAGGAAAAAACTGTGTGGAACAAACTTGGATTTCTAAATTTCTTCAACAGCTTGTATAATTTCGAGAATATGACATGTTTCAAGGTGTATGGTACGGCCGGGAAACGTAGAGGCCGCTGTAATTTTCTCGCTTTCAAAACCACAAAGCGCGTCGTTAATTTTCACACGACTACAAGTCATCGGGGAGGACGGCGTCCTCGGAAATTGTGCTAATCCCTTTAAAGTGACCCCCCCGCCTGCGCCCCGACAAAGTGTGATCGGCCGGCGAAGCGTAAGTAACACAACAGGTAGGTAGGTAGGTAGAGAACAGTGCGGAGGCCACCGGCTGTGGCGGCAAGCGACATGCGGCGCGCACCAAGAGCGAGAAGAAGAGAGAACACCAGCTCTGGGAAGAACAAAAGCAGCAGAGCCACAAGCTCCACAGGTGCTCTCGTGAGTAGGTTTCCGTCCGTTTGGATAACCGGTCGTCAAGGCGTTAGAGCAAACACTGGTTCAAGGCGAAACTTTCTAACACCATACCGACGCCGATGGGCATATCCGTCTTTCGGTTCTCTTGAGACCACGATATTTCTCTATACCTACCTGCTAACTCGAGTAAAGTCTGTAATCTGGAAACGCGACCCTACCTAGAGAAAAACTAAGTCGTAAACCGTCACGCTTGAAAAGCTGGGAAATAGAAATCATCTTATGTTGAAGAGAGGAACCGAATGAGCATTGCTAATTCAAAAACTGCATCTCGATATGGTGAAGTGAATATTCTGTTTGTTTGTTTATTTTTTTTTTTTTCTTACGCGCGTTCTACATGAGAATATATTCCCATAATATCGCCGCGTCACCAGCCGGAAGATCAGAAAATCTCGAAACGATCGTTCCCACGGTTTTACGCGCGCGCATTCAATATATATAGGATTTTTATCACGCATCGGTATTTATATCCGCGGAAGAAGATACTTTCGCGCGCGCCGGTACTAAAAGAATGACGCGCCTTTACGCGCGCCCGTAAATCCGCCCGATTTTCGCCCCGTCGACTCCGAGAAGGGGCTTTAAGCGTCTTTCTCACCCCGTCGTGTTTACTGCGCGACGGCCATTAGCAGGGATTGCTCGGTAGCAAGAGTCTTCACAGCGTCATCGCGCAAAGCTCATCTTTACGTCAGAAACGATAATGCAAAAAGCATCGCGTGCACTGAGAAAAATGAAATTATGAAATCATCAGCCGTCTTGAACGCACACAGATAATAATATAAGCCTTCGCTGTTACTTTGGCTTTCTATTACAATTTTATACAACGATAAAAACGCTATGCTACGTTGTTTTATTTCTTTGTCTGGTATTTCTTCTTGGATTTTATGTTTTCTCGATTATTGGTGATATTTTATATTACAGTTGTTTATTTGTTTGTTTTTGTTACACCGACTAATAATGGTCAAGAGTAGAACCGACACTTTCCGGAGAAGTTGGTCTATTTATTTGGCAATTCAAACCACGATATATATGTATATATGCTTTGTATTTCCCCAAACTTACTCATTCATCGATATACGGAGGTTTTCTCACGACATCTTTATTTGTTCAAAAGTATCGTTTGTTTACTAAAACAAGTTTAGTATAAATAATTTCCGCATGAATGTCCGACACGCAGACATTCGAGCACGTATCGATATACCTAAAAGAAAAAAAACGACTATCGTAATATAGCGCCATAGTTTTACGATGGTGATGATCGAGAAGACGAAAGAGAAAAAGAGAGAGAGACAAAGAGAGAAAAAAGAGAAAACCGGAGGAAAACTCATGCGACAAGGATCATTTTACGAGCTCCGATAAGCGCAGTTCAACAATCGGAAGGCAATAGCCATCTCAATGAGCAGCAGTAAACCCCGACTTTATTGAGAGGGAAGGCGAGAAAAAAAAAGACGTAATGTCTACCCAAAGAAGTGCAAACGTGTATAACGGCACCTGCGGCACCTCTTTTCTGCCGGTTTGCATCAGGGCGACGTTAGCCGAACAATGCCGGACCATGCGTCGCCGGAATCTGATTTACAGCGCGACGCCAACGTAAACAGGTACCGGCGGTGGCGCGGGAGCCGACGATATATAAATCGTGAGACGTCGTAAGTTTTGGAACGAAAATGGTAATGGCAGTTGCGCAATTCTGTGTTCAAAACGCGCTCTATACGAATTACGTGTGTGCGGCTGCAATAACGTTTGTCAATTTTGGTGCGAATTTTTCGCAAAGTTTCGCGCGCGCGACGTAACAGCAGGACACGATGTCTCGTGCATTTTCCTCCTGTCTCTACCGGCCGGATGATATACAAGACAATTTTCTAACTGGAGTAAACTCGATACAGTATCGCATCGATTGCCGCGATCAATCAGCAAGCTGCAATAATCTGAGGCATCAGTCTCTGACGCACGCACAACCGATACGTTAAATTATTTAACATGTTTTTTTTTCTTTATGATTCAATTGCTTAGTTACTTGAACAATCTGCACTGAGAACAATCATGTTCTCATAAGTCAGTTATTTTTCTTTGATGTATTTTCTCATTCGTGTGAATCTCGTCAGAGAACCCGAAATCCTTGCTCGCAAAAAAGTCACTCGCACGAAATTGATTCTACAAACTTCGCAGAAGCGCGCTTCCATATTTGCTTCGCGATTCTGACCGGCGAGGTTTAAATTCGGTGAATTTACCATCGTCAGGCACGTCACGTTATTTCACATTCCTTGTCGATTTTTATGACGGTGCTGCGCGTTGTAAAAATCAATAAGAGGGATTTTGCATGTGCGACGAGGAAGCGTAGGAGAGCCAATAGCAACGACGACGACGAGGACGACGACCCGTAACATGGAACGAGATCCATGCAGTCGTTCTGTCTATTACTATTTCGTTATATTATTGCCGATAAAATGTCCGCGGGAAAAACAAGGTATACACCGAGCGCGGTTCACCGTGCGCTCGGTGCAACGAGCGTTTATTTACGCCGAAGTAAATTTCGCACGGCGCGGATGACACGTTCGTTCGAGATCTTTAATTGAGGACCCGTCGTCGTGTGCCAGTCCGAAAAACATTTCGCGCCATTAATATCCGCGAGTCTGCGGATCGTAAGGAAATGCATAAATTTATATCCCGCGAGCCGTTATGCAAATTATTCTCAGCGCGAGCGTAAACCTCGCTAAACTAGGGTCAAATCTTGAGTGGCCGCATTCACATATTACACACATGCACACACATATATACACGCGTAAAAATCGTACGCCGGCGTTTGCAAATAAATAACGAACCGGCCACGTCCCGTAAATGTCAATCTCCGTAAAAAATGCTGCTTGTCGGCCGGCCAACGACAGCCAACATTTCGGCAAGACCGTCGCGCCGGTCTTATATCCCGGCGATTGGCGCGTCGAGTATTTACAGCGATTCGGAACCCCGTAAGAGGCCCCTGTCGCGACAATAGCCCCGCGATAATACAACCTGTCTCTCGGTACGCGCGAGGATTTGCCGTGTCGAGAGCCGCGCCGTTGTTCAGCGACGGTCGCAGATAAGCGGCGAGCCGTATGCGAAGGCACGGACTCGGTGACACTTGAAACTTCAGGGTGACTGAGTCAAGGCTCTCCCTCTGCGCCGCCGCCGGCCTTTCGAAATCCCGTCGGCGGTGTGATGGAAATAAGACGTCTCGTAATTCATAGTGTATATTTTGGCAACCGGAGAGAATTGAAAACAGAGAAACTAAGTGTGTTAATTGCCTAAATGAATTGATCGCGAGAGAAAGAGAGAGATTGTCTTCGATTCTTTTATGTAAACTCTCTCTTTCGATAATTCTTTAAATATGGTTTCAATTACATTTCCAGATAGAGAGTAGTGTATATTTATAACGAACGCAAATTTAGGACAAGATTACGTCGCACTTTTCTAGCGCGATCAAAGTTCATGACCCGCATTGCCTTAGTTACGAAAAAAAAAAAAAAAAAAAAAAAAAAAAAATACACATATATAAACGTAGAAAACACAAGAAGAGGGAGGAACGGGAATACATGAGCAGGTAAGCACCGAAACGCGATTGGAAAGGCGCCAGTTTTTCCCGTGGGATACGCGGATTTGAAATTCAACGCGATGAAAGGCTCACCTTCCCATCCTCCTCTCCGACAGCGTCCAACTCGCTAAACTAGTTCGACTGTGTAATATACGCGAGGGCCAAGGTATATATCCCGGTTCGCTAACCCAGAGACGTAAGCACTGGCATCTTTTCAAGTTTCGCAGGTTCGGCATCCTTTTAATTTAGATTGATCCTCTCAATCGGCGTAGGCATTGCACTTTTTCCTAATTATATTAACACCAGCGCGACTATTGCATCCAATCCCAAGAAATCGTGTCCTACAACGTGAGTCAGCATCGGGGGAAAAAGTCCTCGCGGGAAAATGTTACATCATATCCATTTTCTGACGCGATCGCGATAAGCCCGATCGATCCGGCGCCATTTTCTCAGGAAGACGCACGACCGAAGGAAATCGCAGACAGCTCGTGGGACGTCGGATGTTTGTTTCCACCATCACTGAACACGTCGGCCGCGGATCGACAAACGGAAGCAGATTGATGCGCAATGGAGCGACGATGCGTTAATCGCGAATTCCTTTGGAAATCGTCCCCTCGCAATGTCGAGTCTGCCGCTTTGTACGGCCGCAGGAGGGAACGCACAGGGTCAGATCAGAGGGGGCAGGCGAAAACGTCGTTGACTCGGAAATATCGCGGAGAGGGATTTCGCTTTTGACGAGGCTTCGCGAGGCGTAAGGGCCATCACGAACACGGTTCGCAAGGGTTCGAGGTCCTTCCGGCGCGTTTTCGACAAGAATTCATCGCGAATGCACAACCGAAATAAAACAAGTGATCTATGCATTACGTCACGTCAAATTCGGAAACGCAAAGTAATAATTTAACTTAACACGAATTAATTACAGTTGAGATATTCGAGATTTTCGCGTATTTTCTAGTATCGGTTGGGATTTTTCTCTCAATACAAATATACATAATTAATAAAAACACTTTATAGATAATAGCATAAATGTGTGCTCTGTTATGTTACGTGTATTATCTAAGAATGTTTTGTGACGCACAAAACATTTTTAAATAAATAGAAAACTAAACATTTACACGGAGAGTACAAGTAAAAAATAAAAGCATAAATGTGCGCTCTGTTACGATGTGTGCTGGCTAAAAGAATGTTTTGTGACACACACAAAACATCACCTTAGATAAATAGAAAACCAAACATTTTCATAGGAGAGTAAAAATATCCTTGATATTTTTCAAGGTTTGAATACATCGCAATTGCAAGCTCAAACAAGCTATATACCATAAAAGCAACAATAAAGACAGACGGTATTCCGAAAACGTATTGTGGAATTCAAGATTTCCTTTTCACATTCCGAAATCACTATATTAGTAATATCACGTTACGATACACACACACACACGCGCGCGCGCGCGCGCACGCACGCACGCACGCACGTGAAAGCAAGTGAAAAGTAGAAATACCAGGAGATAAATATATGCACGACGTGTTACGTGTCACTTATGTAGTCCTTTTCGTATTTCCGCTCTTCAAATCGATGCGCGACCTACCTCAGCGCTCGCTCTTGTTTTCCGCATTTCCGTCGTCTAACAATATGCTCAATTGCGTTAATGCATTCGTAGCAATCGCTACCGAGTGGCAGCTCGGAAGCTAAAGTGATTGCCAAAATTCTGGAAGGAAGATACGCGCGCATGAGAAAATAAATAGGATCTATCGCTTTAATCCAGCCTTGGATCAAGAGATCGTCTGGCCATAAGCGAATTTTCTCACCCTCCTCTTGTCCTTCCTCGGCAAAGTCTTCGAAATGGAGCGAGGAGAGAGATGATTGCAATTAGAATGGATTTCATCGTCGCGATTTCAAGAACGCGCTCTCTCTCTCTCTCTCGTAGAGCACAACAGCGGAACCAAAACCGGAGACGATAAATCTATCGCGCGCGCGACATTGGTTCCCGCACGGTTTCCTCCTCGCGAAAAACGCGAAAATGCGAGGCGATTGCGGGGGCGGTCGGGAGACGCGCGTCTGCTTCTATCGACATATACCGCTCTCGCCTTAACGCACTTTTATTCGAAAATTCTAAAGGTCAGCTGGAACGAATTCGCATTCGTAGAAGTCACCATAAATTCAACGCGATATTACCGCGCGCGCGAGAGAAACCGACAAATTTTCGCGTTATTTCTCTTTTTCTCTCTCTCTGACCGTGGAAGAATTCTCTCTGTGCTGTTATCTCTTCGAGTATCATTTTTCTGACTTTTTTTTAGAGAAAATTATCAAAAACTTTAACTTCGAACGGGATCTCGCGCGCGCGCGTTTACGTAAGTTTCTCCTCCCCCCGTATCGAGAGTTTCGAAACGCGAGCGAAACTCGTGTTAAGATTCTTCTCGCAATCGGGATCACCGCGTGCTCTTCGCGATCTTCCTTCGCAAGAAAAGAAAAAGCGCACTGTGTGAAGGCAGCAAAGACAGGCAGTAACGCAGCAGCTCGTACACTGACCTTATAACGAACATGTGTGTCCCGTGGTCCCTGGATGGATAGTCATTGGGTCTCACACGGGGTGGCTCGTAGTGCTCAGACGACGAAGCTTCGAAAATGAATCTACGCACGTACGCAACGTCGATCCCGCACGATTTGGACGCGGTTGCCTCGCGACGGACACGCGTGCGTGCGCCGCGCCGTCGTACGATCCTCGTGACGTTCGGTATCGCGATCCTCACCAGAAACGGATTCACGATAATAAAGCCGATACCACACGATTTTCAGTTACTTCCACAACGTCGCGATCTCCGCGCAATTCACGCCGCGTGCAACTTTGTTTTTTTTGTCTTCTTCTTTTTTTTTTCGTCTCCTTCGTACTTCGGGCACCGTTTGCACGCTTTTCTCGCGCCGCAATTTGACGGTAAAATTCGCTGTATTTCTACTTACGTGAAAGAAATTACGCGGGAGATTGAGAATATCGGAGGACGACGTTGGAAGACGACGATAACGACAGTGATGATGAGGAGGACATGGATGATGACGACGATGACGACGACAACGACGACGACGACGGTGTCTCGTGGCGGTGGTCGATAGCGCGGCGCTCTACTGACGTCGCGACGCCTCGTCGTGTCGTGGCCCGCGGCTCTTGCTCGCCCGTCCCCCCGTAGCGCCCCACGACGCCCTCACTCACTCCGGAACAACCCGGAAACTGACGAACCGTCGCCCTCCCCCGCAAACTACCCTTATTTCGTGCCCCCACTTGCAACACTGCCACCACCACCACCGTCGTCGTCGTCGTCGTCGTCGTCGTCGTCGATGCCGCCGCCACCCGAAGAACGATTCCGATTTCTCTCTACGCGAAGAAGGCATCCACACCGATATCTCCTTCTCCTTCTACGATCTTCGTTTCTTTCTCTCGTGCTTTCCTCGATGTTTCGGAATGACTTCGATTCGATCGCGCCCGACGCTGAAGAGTGAGACAAACTTCCGGCAACAGCATTTCCAAGTCGCGACTTTGTTACAATCTTGCATCATGCGCGATAACAAGTTTTCAGCGAGAAGACGCCCTCCCCCGCGCGACTTGTTCTCCGACTCGCTAATGCAGTCGATTGTCGCGCCATTTGATTCGTAAAAACGTAGCGAAAACAAGCAGCGATTTTCATGCAAATGATTGTTGTCGCTGGTTTATCTAATGGGAAGCCAATAAAAGTTAACGATCGCGTTACGATCTATGAATTATACATAAGAATACGTAAATAGCACGACGTAACAAGAATGTTTAGAAACCGAACTCTTTTTTTTTTTACGAGCCGTATGTTTCCCAGAAAAGTGCATTTTCATTCAAAGAACATTCGATTCAAAAGGGAAACGTCAGTGCGATTTACGCGTGCTATCGTAAATTATTGACAAATCTCACGCACACATGCAGTCTCACGCTATTACGTCTACGCAAACTAAAATTTGCATCGTTGCAGAACAATAACGCGGAATTGTTTTATTAATTTTTCACTTCGCGCGAAAGTATCGCTCGGTCGAAAAAGCGCGGCAAGCAAGTTTCGGAAACATCGCTCTATTGTTGCGTGCGCGTTGCGTGCGCGCAAAATGCATAAGGAAAACGCGAAACGAAGAAGGAAAAGTTGGAGGAGAGGAGAGGCAAACGGAGGGGAGAAAGAGAGGGAAAATCCCGCGGGCAGTCGGCCGACCACGTGGGTGATGCCGTCGTCTCCGTTTCTCTCCGCGTGGCCACGTGCCAAATAACTCACTTGGCACGCGTAAACAATTACTCCGAAACTCATATTATCGCGTTACATTACGCGTACATATCTCACGCGTGCGTTTCCACGGGGGGAGACATATATATATATATATATATATATATATATATATATATGTATATGTACGTTTAAGTGCTGTCTTGTAGCTTTACAACTTGCGCGATCGTCCAACACCTCGCGGCGGCGTTTTTTCGCGTCCCGTAGCGGAAAGCTTTGTTGCAGCTCGGAAAAAGGTAGAATAAAACGGAGTCATCATCGTACGAGTAGCTGAGCTAATTTTAAAGAACAAAAAAAAAAGGTTAAAAATGTTCTCGCGCGATAAATCCAACACTCAGAGCGAAGTGTTCCTTTCTCTACGTGCGTATAGAGAGAGGAGTCCTACTTTCCCTCCGGAAGACATTAATGCGCCGCGAATGTACGAACGTGGCGCTAAAATAGAAGCACATTAATTTTTATCAAAATACTTATAGAAAAAGTTAGTAAAAAAAAAAAACAACTACATAAATAAGAATTAATTAACAAGAAGTACGCAGAGAGCTCGAGTGAAATCAAATTCCGAAGCAGCTCGCAATTATATAAATTCCTTTGTTCTTCTCGGTTAATATCCTTTCTATGCCTGCGGCTCGCCGCCTACATCCGCAGATCGATTTGGGCAATCGCCAAAGCTCGATTGCCGATATCGAGGGTCAAGAGTCCGGCGATCGCAAGATGGTACAATGAACGTTTGAGTTGCACTCAAATAGGTTTAACACAGGAATTGGCCGAGCCTTTATCTCGGGGGAGAGGAGGGACAGAAATTCGCCGGGAAAATACGGGCGGTCTGTCTACGTTTGTCTGCAGACGTACGTACAGGGTCACTGTGCCACAAAGTTCGCGCGAGAGTTTTAGCAGTCGAAAGAATGCGGACCGTGTGTTACGTCCTGCCACTCATACACGAGCCGGAAAGTTATTTACGATGGCACCTGTGCGCAAATATTGCGTTTGATTTACGTTCCTTCAAAATCCGAACCGCAGTGTAAATTTGCAGAAACAACAACACGTAGCGCCGGAGCGACGTAACTTATTTCTTTCTGTCGTTTCCGGTACTACATTTAACGAAAACTATTTCTAAATTAACAGCTCTAACGTGATGTGAACTTGCACTTTGACACGCGCGCCAAAAAACTAGTTTTAACATTACTTAAATCATCTCATGAGAGCGTGTAAATCTAAATTGCGCGAGAAAGCATCGATATCATTTATTGTCATCGAGCAAGTCGGTTGCAACATATCGATTGCACAAACGGTTGGTCGTCGACCACGCTGAATAAGTTATGCAAAATCGACGAGTTACGCGGGACGATTTAGTTTTCGATAAACTGGATCGAAAACTGGACCACACGCGACGCGCGCTCGCGCCTCCGTTCGAAGTTGCACATTACGTCGCTGAGTTATTCCTCGAAGTGAATAACTCGAACGTGTAACAATCGCCGCGGGTGATTTACGGATTGATTGATACGTTCGAGCGTTGATTAAGTCCCGAGAAATCTCAAAACCTTGTACATGTTGCTTACATGACATCGAGTATTAAATCGCCTCGCGTTCGGGTGATTGAGGACAGAAAAATTAATAACGACTATGTAACAGAAAGACGCGTATTTCACGTTGCAAGTAACATGCAGTTAACACAACAGCTCTTCAAATAAACTGTTTCGCCGACAAAAAAAAGAAGAAAAGAAAAAAAAGTCTCTTTATAGTGTTTAAAATTATATACAAGAATATGCGGTATCCTTTGACGCCAATTTATTTTCTTAAAGCAAAAAAAAAAGAGAATTAAGAGATTTTCAACTGTGAGAGTGCGTGATGATCAAAAGAGCAGTTGGGATTTTACAAATGTTTTTTCGAAAAAAAATTTCGTTCGTGATTCTTTTCATGGGCGAATTATTTACTTCACAGTCTGTCAAGAAATAAATCAGCTTTTCTTCAAGAGAGAAAAAATATATATCTCCTTCGCTCTCTATTATGAACAAAATGACTATTATTCTGATTGTTTTTAAAAAATGATCTTTCAAAGCTGAGTTATATTCTCAATAAAATTGATATATTTCGACGTCTCTCTCAATATTTATGTTTATAGATATATTGAAAACCAATATATTTCGTTCTGAACGTTACATTCACATCTCTTTGAGCGGTTCTTTATTAAATTGCGCCCTGTGTAAATAATATGCGTGATATATATATATATATATGTCTGAGAGAAAGAGAGAAATCGAAACTCTCGACGCTGAAGTTTTTCTTATTTTCGGCCAACCCGTATACTATTGTGATCAGCGTTCTATTTTTGGCCGCCGAATTCTAATTTTGCGAAGGCGCCAGTTCGGAGCAAAAAAAAGCCACCGGAGGAAAGCGTGGGCGGACGCGGTTCGCATTCGTTTCCCTCGTCCGTGTCCCTCTCGTATCTTTCTTCCTTGAAGATTAGGTCGTGCGTATGAATAACGACGCGAAGAAGACGATGACGGAATCTCTCCGCATTTTCTCATTCCGTTCTCCGAATTTTACACAAGGATACCGATTTGTTGACATGATGCTTTTAAAAAACGCTCGAAACTCGTGTGACGCCATCGACTCGATTTATTTAACAAAATTCCTACGATCATCCCGTGCTTTCTATTTTTTTCGGGACACATATGATCGCCTGAATGCTCGGGTTATTCGCACTTTAAACGTCCGTTACACACACAAATGTCTATTAATTTGCGCGATTGAGCGGACAAAGAAGTTGCATTATCTTTTTCTTTTTTTTTTTCTATTTGTTTTTCTTCTCTTTTCTTCCTTTGACGAGATTGCCGCGCACAATATCGTAAACTACCGTGTGCTATAAATCTCCTAAATGACTTGCGCACAATCTACCGGCGTGACACTTGTCACGGCGAATATTACAGTAGTACAATAGTTAATGTATACGCGAGATCACAGACGTGACCGTCAAAGATGGATTATTTACCGACGCATAAGCTCCGGTCTTATTTGCGCAGCTCGGTTTCTACTGACCGCTGTCGCGACCTTCCCCGGACGACCTCTGACCTTCAGCGACGTCAAAAGACCACCCCAACACGCAGTTTCGACCAATTTCACGAAACGCGAACGACAGACGGCGGTGGCTACTCCCGCGCAAGACGATATTCCTATCGCGGTGCTCTCATCATCAGCCCGACAATGCAAAGGTTATCGACAATGGCACACGGCCAGAAATAACAGACGGTGCATTATGTTTAGCGATGTATAGGATATCCGGACGATTTCGGCACTAGAAGCGAAAGAGAGGATCGCGGAGGGTTGAATAATTCGTGGTATTCAGGATGGTCCTTACTTGCATCATTCCGCGTGTTTTCCGTCCAGAAGATTTTGGCTCAGACAATCGCTAATCGAAAAGTCAAGACAATTTTGGTCGTGATGATTTTGATTTCCGAGCGAGCAATAGTCGATTCGCATCGAAATTCGGATCGGCGTTAAGAAATAATTTACAATAAATTTCGCCGTGAAAAATTGCGATTATCGATCTTGCGATAAAAAATATCGCGTTGAAATCGCGGTAATTTATTTTGACGAAAATGCGGAGAGATGTGTGGGAAAGCGCGTATACATGCATTTGCCACGCGTGCGCGCATGTGTGTGTGTGTATATATGTGGAGAGGGATTTGCGTCAGACAAGAAATTCTTCCCAGACAGATCGACGCGGGTTTCGTTTCGACGCTAACGACGACGCGTCGCGATTCAATGTCTAGTTTATATGTAACACAGTATCACATTAAACTCGAAAGTTCTAAAATATCGCAACGCGGATTAAAATAACATTTAGCGGTTTACAATTGTATCAACAAACCAAGTTTATGTAAACGCGTTAAAATATTTTCTCAAACATTAGCTCTTAAATTTATATGCAACATTTCTAGATATTTAAATCTGTGAAAAATTACCAAACAAAAATTGCATAATTTTTTTTAAAAACTTTCCTAATTTTAAAATGTACTTTATATTTTTATATTATTAAAAATTGTTGCATGCGTTGATGCAACTTTTTGTACAAAGTCGCTGTGCGTGTGTACTAACGCTTTTTCTAAAATACTTTTGCAAAATCTTTACGCGATCAAAAACTCACCTATACAGTAGCAAATACACAAAATCCGAAGTCCGGTCCGTTACGTGATGCAGCATTACTCTCTTCCCTCACCGAAATCACTATAATCCACCGAGTATGCACAAAATATTTTTGCACCGACAAAAATTCACTTCAACACTGCACGAAACAGCGCGATTTCACTTCGGAAGGCACTTGTAAATATTACAAGCTCGCGGAAAGCTCGCTAAAAGGAAATCGCGGAAGAGACGTCGCCGCGTGGTGCACGCGGTGGTGAGAGGACATCCCGAAGGGGAGTCTTAACGTTTTATTCCAACTGCGATGATACGGGGGAAGGATCTTCGTTGTACACAAAGGGTAGGGGGTGCGCACATAACCGCGCACAACCCTTTACGCTCTTACGCCCACTCTTATGAATCAGTAGATGAATGAATCGACTTTGCTCCACTTTTCGGCGCGTGGGTGTAACGTATCAGCCGACCAGTCTGACATTTTCGCACGACGGCGGCGACCACCCTCGCCGACTTTAACAGCACCATTACCACCACCAGCAGAAGCAGCAGCATCCCGGCGACGACGTGGGCGTTGCTGACTCTATATCTACCCACGTAGAGACGCTAGTCTCTGAGACGCGACCACGCAAAAATCCATTTTCAAGATCGTCCCCCCTTGTCTCGGCGGAAAAACAAAATCGTCGTATTCACGTAGCGTTGCTGAATTGTCCGCGTCTTGTGGTATGGATTTGTGAGAATTATTTGTACGATCTCTTATCGATCGTGATCGCTAGTTAACGATGAGTCACATTGTGCGTTCGAGGGTGTGTGTACGTCAAAACGGATAAAACTGCAATGAACCCAATGACGACGGGACCGTTATATGTGAAACAAATAGCGTCGTTCGAATTGCACACATAAGAGCGATAGATCTGTTTTCATGACGAGACGATATTTGGCCGAGAAATTTTCAATTTATGTCGAGCTGCGCGCAGTTTACGTTCTTTTTATAATGCGATTGTTGTTTCGTAAATGATCAATGATGCGTTCGCGCCACCACCTCGTCGTTTTTTTGCGTCAAGCTTTCTGTGAATTTTCGTTGCGGACGTCCGTCTCGGACGGATTTCGTCATTCGATTCCCCTCCTACCTACGCGCGCGCGCTATCGACATTCTCGGTGGTCCATAAACGTATGTCAAGTAGAAATTAGAAACCGCAGCTAATTTCCTCCGTCCTGTTTTCATGCCACCGGGGATGCTGCTATCGACTGACTTCGGGGAAAGCTCCGTGTTTGAGCACATCCGCGAGATGCGATCCGCTTAGCGCGATTGTGTAGTGGTGAGCGTGACTACTTGAATGACGTCAACGGTGTCCCTGTATTCGAAGCTCCCATTAACCGAGTGCCGAAAAATATAAAAGGAAATTTCAGCGAGCGAAGATACTTCTTTTTCTCTCTTTCTCTCTCTCTCTCTCTCTCTCTCTCTCTCGACCGCGATTAATTCGCCTCTCGTTAGCGTTTTCTTCATCGATACTGACATTTTTCGCGATGGCATTTTAACCTTGGACCGCGGCAAATGTCACTGATCGATATCATTTTCGTCAACTTAGTTTTATTATCCGAAACGCGGAAAATTTCGACGTCACTTATACAATAAAAGCACACACGACAAAAAGATGTGTCTAACTAAAAAGAGACGCGACGACACGTCTTGTATGTATGTTCATGTGTCAAAAGCTACGTAATTACACGAGTGACAACAACGTGAAATTAATGAGCGGCGAATAAAATTCTAATGCCGCGTCCGAGCAATACGCGCACCGAACGTGTCGCGAGCACGTTTCACGGCGGTTTAAACGACACTCTCGGGGCGCTGCTAACGTCGTCTTCGTAAAGGAATCAGCCACGTGCAACAAGGAATTACCGTTTCATTATACGGCCGGCAAAAAGATGTATAGGAGCAACGAGAGAAGGCAACGTTGAGGCAGGCCCGAGAGCGCGTAGTGAGCATAAAATAAACTTGGAGACGCATGGGGTTCTACGTTTGCCTCACGCACGTACCGCGTGAGAAGCGTGTAGCCGCAAATAATAACAGCGAATTGTACAGCTTGTTCCAAATAGCATTTTAATATCTAAGATAAAACGCACCTGAGATTGCGCTGATCACAATTGATATTATCACAGTCTTTTCTTTATCTCGTTTGGCAGACTAGTACGCGGCATTGGATTACAATTCGGTTTCGCGAGAGGAAAAAAATTACCCTGTTACGCGCCGTTTTACTCCGATCGTAACGACCTATAGCGATTGAAAGAAAACAGCGACTTAGAAGGGAAACTTTCTTCCTCTTTCGCAGAATGGATAATTACTTTCATGTGACCACAATACCGCAAACGTATATGTGTCACGGTGCGATGTTGCCACGTAACATTTTAAACATCGATTGCTTAATTGATCCGCTAACGTAATGTGTAATTTGGCAACATACGTACGTTGCGTTTTTATTTAAAAAGAAAATCAAAATACATGAAAATAAAAATTTCCGTCAGAAGTATAATTTAAAAGATTGCAATAAAAAAATAATAAAATCTTAGGATAAAATTCTATTACTTGTTTAATTTCGTTTCTGTGATCGCCGTGTTCACGCAAGAAAAGCAATTGAGGACAAAACTTTTATATTTGACCTCTTGTTCTATCGTTCTTTCCTAATTTCTGTCGTTTTATTCTCACAAAAAGTTTAAAAACAGCGTCAACGTTTGCAATATCATATTTGAAAAGTGCTGTATAACGCAACGCGCGCAACGGCGTCATTTTCAAGGCGATTACGCCACAGCGTTTCTAACCCTTGTATTCCAGATGGAATGTCAAGTGCGAGCTTTACAAATGAACGATCGAGGCGTAGCGAGAAAGCAAACAATAACTGGAAAATTCTTTAACTTTGCGCTCACCGGTAAATACAAACCTCGCTATCTCGCCGAAACGCGCGCGTCAATGTCAAAGTTATTCATCGCGAATTATAGCGACGTAAGTTCGCATTATGTGCAAATGAGCAATAAACGGAGAATGCAATTTATCATCGCGATGTGCCAACGATCATCAAACCGCCTCACCAGAAACGAAAAGAGAGACGCGAAAGACGCGCGAGGAAATAGAAGCATCGCGTCGCGGCTTTATTTTATTTGGCTTTGACTTTACTCGCAAAGTTTACCTATCTGCAATCGCAACCGTTGCGCGAAAGAATCTTTATTCGGCTTCCGGTAAATGACGACATATAGAAGTGATCCCTAGCCGAGCGCGGCATCTATTGTCGATTAAAGCTACATAAAGCTATCTCTCTTTGTGTATAGACGACGAAACGAATAATAAAGCAAAAGCTGACTCTATCGGTCGTTGCGGCTTGGCGGAATATTCCGAATATTTATGGTCAAAATCGGACGCGAGAAACGAGAGAGTGATATTGCCGCGCGATATACGTAGGCGGGCGTATAGCGCGCGACTCTATGTCTATTCTGCGACGTATAAATGTATACGTTGAAACGAATCTGAAGAAAGAGATGAGCTTCTACGATCTTGGATATTGTGCCATTCTCTTTTCGATGGCCATACATAACTGCACCTCCTTCCCCTCATTCTCAACGGACTAGCTGTCTCATTCTCCGTCGTGAGCTCGTTCATTCAGAAGCAGCCAAATCAATGAGCGTTATTTTTGGCAGAGTCTGACGTCTGCGGTCGTGCGTGCCGCTTTTTACGCAAAATTCTCTCGCGTATTTGACGTTGATGATCCGCGTGATGTGTGTTACATGCGTCAGAGACGATTTATTCGTTCGACTCTGACGAAATCTTTGACGCGCGTCAGAAGAGAGAGAGAGAGAGAGAGAGAGAGAGAGAGAGAGAGAGATAT
>QVOB01011859.1:0-11579 GCA_014839585.1 Pseudomyrmex concolor | reverse complement strand
TTTTGATATTCACCATTCGAATTATTTGCGTTCCACGCGGATAAAGTTCCTCCCGTTGTCTCTTCCTTCAATTGCGTTTGCTTCATCAACGAGTCTAAGTCTTTAAGTGCCGCGTAACGGTCTTCCGAGGGTGGCGCGTGCGCTCCGTTCATGTTCATCGTGGAATTTCCACCGACCTGATTAAACATTGCGGACGTTTCGATACCTCAATGATAAAACAGTTTCGTTACAAAACAAGGGCATCAACATTCCGTTGCAATCGATTTTAACATCGCAGAGAAAATTATATATGTTCGATTGGCGCAGGCTACTCACTATTCGAGTTATTGAAAACCGGGTTGTTGTCGAAGTTAGCGAAAAACGGTTGAGGTGCGATCAGCTGCTGACCGAATTGATTGGCCGGCGTTGTTACTGGACTAAACGGGTCAGGAACTTTGCTGAAATCGGCGACGAAATCCGTCGGAAAATTGTTCGCGTTTGTCGGCTCTGCGTTGCTCGATTTCTGCGCGAATGGCGCGGACAGCGTCGTGGACGTTCCCGAGTTCGGGACTCTCGGAATGTTGCTCGAAAACGACTGCGACGACTTCTGCGTCACTGTGTTCTGATTCGCAATCGAGGGATCCAGATAATATCGCTTCAGCTCGTACTTCGCGCTCATCAGGTCCTTCATCTTCTGCTCGTCCTTGGTGTCGAAATTTTGCGGGGAATTGGAGTTCATCAAACCCAGCCATATTCGTCTGCAGTACTCGTTCCCGCGTTCCTTTATGAAGTCTAAAAAAAAAAAAAAAAAAAAAAAAAAAAAAAAAAAAAAAAAAAAAAAAGAATTAATCAGCAGAATTGTTCTCTTGATATTACAATAAATAAATATGTTCTACGTACTACAATTTCATTCAATGTTCTTCCCTCTTCTGCGGCGTTTATTTATTCTAATACCGTCCCTAGCTCTCTGGTGTGCGCTAATTGAAAACATTTCGTGACAAGTAACAGAGAAGCTCGCGTGTCTTTAATATGTGCCTATAATACGTATAATACATAGCTGTTGCGGTAACGAGATTTAAAAATTTGCGAGTACGTGCTGACCGCACGGGGAGATGCTGCTGATTAAGAAGCCGCGAGTCGATAGTCGCATTCGTATCGTGCGCAAGCGATCGCAATTTTCGACGAAGAATCATATATAGTAAAAAAAGACGAGAGAGAGAGAGAGAATACATACATATATATATATATGTATGTACAAAGGAGGGAGAAATCGACAGATAGAAAGAGAGAGAAGGAAGAAATGTGCTCCCATTTCTGTCGCAAGTCTCAACGACGGCGACGACGATGTTGTGGCATTTTGACCATTGATAAGAACTGGTACTGCGCACAAAGAATGCGTTGACGTTGTCATTGATAGCGCTGACTTCCTGACTGTGAATGTGCGGACGTTTAGCCCGATGACTCACTGGAAACCGCTGAGCGAGAGCACTCTCTGTGTCTCCTTTCTTCTTCTCACATTCGCTCCTACATTCGCCACTCATATATGTACACACACGGGCACATACACTCACACAATCTCTCTCTCTCTCTCTCTCTGTGTCAGTCTTTTTTCTCGACTCTTGTCTCTGCGTCGCGTCGCAAATGTCGCTGTAAAGAAGTCCGCACGTGTGTCGCCCGGAGGCGACTTCGTTGCGATTTATAAAGGCGACGTCCTATATAGAGAGATCTCGCTAAAGAGACTGACAACGTTGTAAGTCGTCAAGACGCACTATGCTCTCGTCTACGCGACGTTTCTTCCTCTATTTATAGCGTTTATGTAACCGCAGCCAGGATTAAGAACACGGAACAATGCCGCGTCAATTCGACCGACTTGACTCTCTCGACGTCGATCCGACTTGCCGCGTCTACGTCATAGCTTCTCTTTGTTCTCGCAAAAAAAAACTGGCCATTATTCCGTCGCTAACGGTGAGAGAGAATTAGCTCGGCCGGACACTCGAGAGAATTGCGCTTCTCGTGTCACATTCGGGAGAGTGACGTCAAGTTGACGTTTCGCCAGGAGCCAAGGCGACGATAATGCGCGTAGTTTAGGGAAATTGAAAAATCGCAGAGATAAGATCTCCGAGGAGGAGGTCAGGAACGAGGAAAGGTGAAGGAAACTGCGCGCGACATAGGATCTCCTAGAAAAAAAGTGTCCTCGAGATGATGACCCCGCGTGGAAGAGAATCGCCGTGAGACGATGGCTACTTACAGCATACCGGAGCACGAGGTGCAGACGAAGGAGCCGATTGTCATGTTGACGTAGGTCGGCCCGCGCTGGTTGCAGTCGAAGCACTCCTTGTTGCCCGGTTGCGAGACCAACTCGCGCAACGTCTTCAGATTCCTTTCGTCCTGCTTTCTTTTCGCGGACGCCATCGCGAAGGCGGGCGGAAGCCCCTTTGGGACGGGACGGACGAAGAAGAAGCCCTTCTTCCTCGGTGGTGCCCAAGCACACGGGGGCTCAGGCACGCACGACCACCGAGACGCACATACACACACACACACACACACCTGAGCGCTCCGAGCACGGGGTTTGTGTGCCAGTTGGTGTGTACGAGTATCCACACACGATTTATCGCGCCGCGCCTGCTGATGATGAAAAACTGACTGCGATATGCGCCACCGCAAGCGCACACAACGCTGCGTTCCGCAATCTAGATAGATCCATCTATGGTTAGGTTGGGTTAGATTAGGGTTAGGGGTTAGGTTATCCATCTGTTTGAGGTACGTTCCACTTGCAACAATCGCGAGCGCCAAGTGGGATCTAAATATCAATACGTTTTCGCGAGGCGGTCTTTTTACGTTTTAAAGTTACGGTTGAAAGTGACCGAGCAACTAGACAGCATGTTGGAATTGATGATATTGAAAAAGATCCTGGCTTTCAGCCTGATCGTAGGTGTTTGTGCAAACGCGAGAGCTTCCACGCACAGATTGAACGTGCCTCGAGTTTTGTTACCTGTGTTCAACAACTTTGCCGTCAATTTCACGCTAGAGGTTACGGACGGCGGCTGCTACAAATGGTAATTGCGTCTTTTTTATGACATAAAACGCTGCTTGTCGCGCGCTGTCGTTACTTTGCAAGTACGCAAAATTCCATAAAGCGTCACGTAACGCGAATCTTTCGTCGCGATAAATCAGATCAATGGATAAAGTGTATCATAACCTCTCTCTTATCATATAATAACAGTCCAATTACACAAAAGAAAAAACTATCTTGGAATATTTATTGTGATTACTGTTTTGCAGGTCATCTTCACGGTTGGATATCATACAACTGATTCCCATAAATGAGAACTTCGATCGAACGTGTTCGTCGGCTGTGTTGCTTCAGACTATAACAAGAGAATTGACCAGGAACACCGCGATTGTATTAGCAGAGGACATTAGAACCAATCATTTTCTGCGATGCGACGTTATAGTGGATGCGATTTTTTCTCTGAATATCATCACCACCACGAGAGAACTGTACATTGAAGATATACCCGAAGCGTTCGAGGTACGAGCTTACGATGAACAAGGAAATGAATTCACCACTCTGGCGGGTATAGAATTTTTGTGGACCATCGACGATGCTGACAAACACGTTCCGTCGAATGTGTTGCGCTTCATGACTTATGAGGAGTCGCAGTACGAAAGGCCAGTTAGTGTAGCTATGTTGGACAGCGTCGGAAAAAGAGGTCACATTGTCTTGATAGAAGGCGTTAGGACTGGAACGGCCAAGGTGTCGGTCAGGCTGCCGCATCCGGAGTACAGTCACGTTCCGTCGATACAGGTCGAGTTAATTGTCATCGCCAATTTGATCATTATCCCGCCGGAGATAACGATAATGGCTCACGACAGCTTCAAGTATAAGATAATGCACACTCGTCAGGGACGATTGGAAGAGATCAGTCTGCCTTCCACCCAGTACTATCTAGAGGCCGAGAACTCCGACATGTTGGCGATCGATAACGATCACTACTTCGCTTACGGTTCCAAAACGGGTCGTACGAAAGTGTTTCTGCACGATAAAAACGTCCGCGATGAATATCCAGTTATTCTGCCTTCCGCGATAGTCAACGTGCACCAGGTGTCTTACATCTCTCTTTCTGTTTTGCCTAACAAGAATCAGGGATTGATATTGGGTCATACTCATGAGATTATTGTCGAATTGTACGACAACAAGGATCATAAATTTCACATCGGAGAAGGCGTCGAAGTCTCGATGATGATAAACAAGCAGTATTTTGATGTGAAGTCGATCACGCACAACGGCACTTACGCCGTCGTAATGCCGATCACTTGCGGAATTACGCTCGTGGAAGCAACGTTGCACGGTATAATCGACAAACACGGCCGAAAAACCGTGTTTGAACAGAAACTTTTCACCAAAGCCGAGCTTACGATACACACACGGGTGCAAATCGAGCCTCGCGTACTGGCTGTTCCTTGGGACGTCGTCAACGAGTCCAGATTCGACGTGACGTTAAAAGCGAACGGCGGGGATGGGTCGTACGTTTGGTCCAGCAGACAATCGTCGATAGTGTCTGTCTCTCAGAACGGCGGTATCAGAATTTTGTCAGCTGGTACAACGGAAGTGAGCGTCGCGATGACGAGAAATCAGTACAACAGAGACACGGCGAAGATATACGTGTTGCCACCCTCGAAGCTGAAGATCGTCGAGTACAGCATAGAGGCGGCTGTGGGAGAACCGATTCACTTGCATGTCGCTCTATTCGGAAAACTGATCAACGGATCCGACGTGAGGGAGATACCGTTCAGTGACTGCAAGAACGTCGATATTAAGATCCACGTGTCGAACGAGAACTTCGTGCGGATTCACGATAGAAACGTGCAACCGGTCGGTGTAGCGTGCACCGTGATAACGATTGTTAATAACCGCGGCGTCGGGGCGTCCGACGTGACCGTGGCGTATCACGCGATTAACATGCCCGATGAATATTTGACGGATAATATCACCGTGTCGGTGTACGAGCCGCTCATGGCGATACATCCGAAGAGCAAGGAGACGTTACTCGCTGTGGGATCCTCGAGAAACGTGGTCTTCAAAGGCGGACCGTTGTCGTGGACGAACAAATCCCAGGATTACTCGCGGCAGATACATCTGTCGGACGAGCGGATCGCCGAGGTAGCGCATTACGAGGATTCGTTGAGC
This sequence comes from Pseudomyrmex concolor, assembly GCA_014839585.1. Classification (NCBI taxonomy): domain Eukaryota; kingdom Metazoa; phylum Arthropoda; class Insecta; order Hymenoptera; family Formicidae; genus Pseudomyrmex; species Pseudomyrmex concolor. The sequence goes on along the minus strand of QVOB01011859.1, from coordinate 6,409 downwards.
GAACAACAGTTCGACAAGACCGTCTTCCGTGTGATCTGCAAGGCGTTGGGCGAAACAGCGCTGACCTACACGGTGTCAAACGTGCCTCTGTTTCCGAACTGTCGGCACACTCGCGTGTCGGAAACGATCAACGTCGTCTGCGGTAAACCGAGATACATCTACCTGTTGGCGGAATTCAAGGACAATCAAAAATGCCCGATCAGTCAGAACGCGGAGAAGATAATTGCACACAGCGACAAGCGTTTGAAGATCTCCGTGTCTGTCAAAGACGAAGGCGGCAGACGGTTCGACAATATCACGAGTTTGAACATCGAGTGGAATCTGAAGCCGTCGGACAGCGGTGGCGTGGAAATCCCCTCCGGCATGATAGAGGACACCTGGACGGATGAGAATGTGATCCTGCCGAGGAATCACTACCAGAACGTTATTTTCAGGAAGCAATACGGCACACTCGCGGTGTTCGCGACGGTAACCGGTTATCAGAAGCACGTTCTCAACAAACTGAGGATCACGCCGGAGTGGCCACCGTTTCCAATCGAGAATGAAAGAGGTGGAATAGAGACTCCGTTGATAGAAGCCTCCATACACATTACTCTGGTGAACGATACTCTTGTCAGTCCCGACAAACTGATGATTCTGAACGATCCAAGAATGAAATTGCTTCTGCAAGTAAGTCAGGGGTCCGGTTATTTCGAGTTGAGCCTTAGTTCGGATGTTATAGCGGACGTTGGATATGTACATGAGAGGAGAGCGATAAGCGTGACGCCGAAGCAGCCGGGCGTGCTTCGTATCACGTTGGAGGATCTTTGCTTGCCGTCGAAATCGGTGGTGGTGCGCGTGGAAGTTCAACAGCTGTCTGCGATCGAAGTGGACACCGTGAACAAGATCGAGAAGGGGAAATGCGTAAGAGCTGCTCTGAGACTGTACGACACGAACAATCACATTGTCGAGCTACCCTCTCTCAGCACACTGGATTTTCGCACGGAGATTGACAACGAGCACATCGAGGTCGTGCAGTTGCCCGCGAGCGAGCAGGGTGCCGCGCCCTACGAGCGAATATTGTACAAGATTAACGGCGTGTCCGAGGGAGAGAGTCATCTGATCTTTGCGAAGAAGGGCGACCGCGAGATACGGAGCGAGACCGTCACCGTGCAAGTGTTTCTTCCTCTGCGAATACAACCGAGAAATCTGACGATACTAATTGGGACAATTTATCAGATACAAAGCGTCGGCGGTCCGCCGAATACTGTGATCGAGTTCTCGTCGGAGAACGGCGACGTGTTGCGCGTCGATCGCAACGGGATCCTCGAAGGGAAATCAGTGGGCGGTACGAAGGTCTGCGTGCGCGCGGTCGGCCTCGACGCCAAGAACAGCAAGGTGATCTATTCGGAGGATTGTGCCGACGTGCACGTGCTGCATCTCGAAGGCGTGAAGATCTCGACTCCGGTGAGCAGAGTGAAGACGGGCGCCGTGTTCCCGCTCTGGGCATTCGGTGTTCCCGATCATCTGACGCCCCTGATCATCGGTTCCATGCAGCTGCCGCTGAGTTTCTCGTGGTTGTCGAGCGATCCCGGTCTGTTGACTTTGCACAACATGTACGAGGGCACCGGCATCAATATCAGATACCAGAATCAGGTATCGCTCAGAGCGAGAGCTATAAAACCGGGCGTGGCGACGATTTATCTCAATGTCACCGTGCCCTGCAACATGGTGTCTGGTTTCAGCAAGAACGACATCACGTACACCACGTTCGTCAAGATCGAGATCTTCGAGGAGCTGCGGCTGATCAATCCAACACTGTTGGAGAACGCATCGTCGACGATACTGATGTCGCCGAATTCCTTGTTGCAGTTGCAAACAAATCGAGATAAACTAGGCACGACGAGTTACAAAACTATTCTGTCGTCGAGCGCACACAACGAGGATCCTTCGCTGCCTACCGCTGTGACCGTGGATAAGAACGGAGTCGTGAGATCCGGTGAAAATTTCGGTCAGACTGTCATCTCCGTCACGAGCACGGAACCGTACAACTTGAAGCAATCGTTGACGGTTGTTGCTCGAGTCAAGCCCATTCACTACATGATGTTTTCTCTGAAGTCCAAACTACGCATACGGAGCGGCGAGGAGTTGAATATGTTACCGAAAGGAATGGAACTGGATTACGTTGTCAATTATTACGACAATGTTGGAAATAAGTTTCACGCTTCCGAGGCTACTGTCAAAGCTATGGTGAATCGTGCCGATTTAACGTCGTTCGTCACGAACTCCGATAACACCGTCACCGCCAGGTTCCTGGAGAACGGCGAGATGGTTGTGAAAATTTTCAGTGAAAAATATGGATTATTCGATTACGTTCACATGATGATCGGTGATATCGTGTTTCCGACGAAAACAACCCTAACTGTCGGCGACGTGGTGTGTTTCTCCATGCCGTTACTTTCATCCGACGGAGATCCAGGATATTGGCAGTCCTCCGTACCTGAAATATTATCGGTAGATCCGATTACGGGGATAGGTCATGCGCGAAGCGTCGGACATGCCGTCATAAAACACAGTCTCGCAACTCACGTGCTGAGCGAGATACAAGTTAATATTCTACCAATTTCACGGGTAAGTACTCAACATGTATGTTTATTTTCAAAAAATTATAACTCTGGCATCAAGTACAACTCTATCGTCATTATATAAAATTTGATTTACATTTTACACAGGTATTCGTTCTCCCTCTGAGAGGAAAGAATATAACTGGCACGGAAACCTTTGGCGTGCCGCTTGTACTTAAGAGCAAAAGCGAAGAGATTAAGGAAAACAACGTGCTGGCAAGAGGTCTAGGTGGTTGTCGTACATTATCGTCATTCGCACTGAACACGTTTCCCTATACGTGTAACATTCAGTTCGTCTCGTCAGTTTCGTCCGTCAACATAAAAGATCTTTTCCTTGTGAAGCCGCGATTCGATATCGTAACTGGTTTTTATTACTGCGACATCATACCAATAAGTTTTCCAACTATGGACACTAGTGTGTTGGAAAGTCGCATTCAAATCAGTGCTCAGAGCCGAGATATCGAATCGGCAACGTTGGAACTTGCTTACTTGCCACCTGTGTACGTTGGCGTAAAGGAAATTGTATTTGCCCCCGGCCAAAGTCACGGTGGATCATCGTTATCGTCAACTTTTGTTGTACACGGATTGCCATTGGTGTTGGAACATCTTACTGTAAGTCATTGATTTAATTTTTTTAGTTTTATAAAATATATTACTTCGTACAACACACACACACACACATTCTCTCTTTCTTTTATCAGATTGATGTACCAAACGGAGTAGTCGTTAGTTCGCAACAATACGTTTCGAAATCCTCAATGCAATACAGACTGCGCTTAATGAATGATCAGAATGAGATTCTGGGACAAAAATTGTTTGTTGTTAATGACTTGACCAAGCAAAACATATCTGTAAGTTTTCGCGTGTGTATTCAAGTTCACTCATGTGCGTTTAGCAAATGTCATTCTTCTGTTTCTTTCTAGCTTCACATACGTGTGTCGTCAAGATACAGTTCTCATCTCACTCCTGTGTCTGGAGTGGAAGAAGTGGTCAACTACATGTATTTTCGGAGATATACATTCGGAATGTTTCTCACCATTGCAATTGCAATATTTTACAGTAAGACGTGTTTTCTGTGTTATTCTTGATGAAAAGAAAAAAAAGAAGACATTCTTAATATTTTTTCTGCGCCTGCTAGGATGGAAACATTGCGTGGCGAAAGGTGATTTAACAATCAGAAACAAAAGCGTTTTTGGTAAGTGCCAGTTGTTTTATCAATGCAAATTACATAAACACATCATTTTCGTAACAATGACATACCTTGTTACAGTCGACAAATCTCCGCCGATGCTGAGGAAGCCAATGGGGCCGTGTACAACGACAAGTACTACGACTCCTAGCTCCAGTCCATTGCGGAGTTCACTTTCACCGTTGAAGCCATTTTCCGCCTTTGAAACATCGGTTTACGGTGATCCGCGCAGTTTCGGCACGCCATATCTTAGAAGAAGAGAATTTGAGAAAATAGAATAGAGAATATAAAGTGAGTATTGCGAAAAATTAATGACGAATTACAATAATAATTCACAAACATTTGAGAAAGAGTAACATTTACTCCGATATTAAAAAGTTTTCAGTTTTTATTTAAATATGAAGTACGCACCTTCTCGTGAGAAGTTTTTTTTCCTAATAATATATACATATACAAATGTAATTAACGCAAATTTTAAATAATACAATTATTATCATGAAAATTTAATTTTATTCATGATAAATACACAATCTTCGCAAAGTTGTGCCTTAAAATCTCTCTTGCTTTATATTTGCACTTTTTACGTTCAAAAATCACGCAAAGGTTTGTTACAACAGAAAGAAATTCGAATCTTTGTATTTCATGAATTATTACATACCGTCTACACTGTACATATATTGTCGTTCTACATTATATGATTTTGATAATTATATGCGTGTGTATGAAATATAATTGTACAAATTTTCTGTTCACATGGCTGTACAGACTTGTCTGTTACATATGTACATAACAGTATGTATTCTCATAATGTTGTACATAGTTCCTAATCGTAAAGTTATATTTTTGTTTATTTATACAAACTATGTGGCAGTCAAGACTTACGTTTATTCATATAAGACCATGTATAATATGCAGAGTGTCAATTTTTTCTTTGTAAAACCTAGATTGTTAGGAATAATTCATTTTTTTTGTACTGAAAAAATTAGAGAATCTGATCTAAAATTTTAGAGAGAAGAGAGGAGAGAGAAATAAATTTGTGTAGAGTAAAATGGAAAAAAAAAACTTTCACTCTGTGCCAACACATAAACCAAAAAGTACCTGTCCATTTCTTTAAATTGTAGTTTATTTTGTTAATCTTCTCTTCCTCTCTTTCTTTCTGAGTTTTTTGACAATTTTAAGTAGACATTATAAAAATATTATGTATATATGTTTACTAGAATTTTTTTTATATATTACTTAATAAAACTGTGATAAAAAATTAGTTGTATAAATCTATATATGCCTGAGAAAATATTGAAATAAATAATCATGTAATTGTCATAAATAATATTTATTACAAAAGTAAATATACGTAGTTAAAGATTTGTTTTTCAATGACATAGGAAATGTATAAAGTGAAGTGAACAATTCTCGAAAAGAACTTTAACACTTAGATAAAAAGCAAGTTAATGCTTTTTCGTGGTTTTCAAAAGTTTCTCGTATTTGCGTTTACTCGAATACCACAGCGCAAATGGGAGGAGTAAAGAAGGTAGAGTCATCACGGCAAACGCGGCCCAATCAACCTGTGGGACAATGCAGTTATATGAAAGTCTTGTAATATCATTTATTTTTTTCACTTATAATTAATATCTGATGAGTTAATTTCTTTTTTTTCTAAATCTAATATGCTTTTTGCATTTTGTAAACTTACCACATGAGACGAAAACTGTTTGTCATACTCCCTGTATGAAACAATTAGTCCTTCGCCAGGCTCGCTGCTTACAGCTACTTGTAGTCTGGGAGCATCTTCCTTTCGGCGATACAGAACTTCAGCAGAGGTAAAGTTGAAATATCCGTACTTGCGTGGTCTTACAACCACTGTGTGGCTCACGTTAGTATAGGGTGGCACACGATCGATACGAGCATTCAATTCACCGCTCACATGTGTAAAGTGGTCTGGATGGAATGAGTTATCTGTGATCTCAACTTCCAAAGCAGATAAAACTCAAATATGAAAGATATGTTTCTGCGATTACCTTAATAACTATATCCATATTTTCTACTAAATATTTGTTTAATATTTGTTTCGATACTAATAGTTTAGCAGCTTCTTCCTCTTCTTCGGCATATGCAGTCACACATAATGCTGCAAGTGCAGCAATTAAAATATACCATTTCATTTTCTGTAAGATTAAAACAAAAAAAATAACAAATTATGTTAATTACTTCATTATTTTTTTTTACCTTGCGTGAATTTCCACATGTATACAACATATCTAAACACATTTATCTCAAGATTTGTGTCCTTAACTAATAATATTGTTTTTCTACATTAATAAACATAAAATTTACATTAATTTACATAAAATTTTTACAATTAAGCCCAGAAAAAAAGAACAATTTTGTTCTCCCTCAAATATTAATAACAATTGTTGCATTTTAAAGAAACAACATGTAAAATGTAATCGTACACAGGTGAAAAGTGTAACTTGGAGTTAATCGTTTCTTCGGTTATGTCGGAAATACGTGCTTTCATGAATAAATGTAAAGAATCACATATCAAAGATCCACTGAACTCACATTTTTGTGCAAAGAACGACACTATCCTCGAATATTTCACCGAGCACAGAGGATATTT
>QVOB01011858.1:0-10244 GCA_014839585.1 Pseudomyrmex concolor | reverse complement strand
TGCTGCTGCTGCTGTGGTGGCATTCCTGCAGCAGGCAATCCAGCCCAAAATAATGGGATGTGAAATGGTGCTCCTGGTGGTCCTGTATTTAAGAATAAAAGTTAAATTAAAAGTAATAATAATTTCAAAATACAAACTAAATAACTAAAATTTTACCAATAGGATTGACACCAGGTGCTTGCGGAGGCTGAGGCACCTGCGGTCCTGGCTGAGGAGGATTTTGCTGCCTGGGTTGCGTAGTGGTCGGCGTAGGTCTTAAAATGTTCAAACGACACGTTGGACATGTTTGCTGACGTTGAAACCAAGATCGTAGACAAGCAGTATGGAAAATATGATTACACGGCAATTTTTTACTAGCTCCAACCATTTCCTCCCTACATCAACATAATGCATAAGAAAATGAAAGATTGTACCATATAAAATAAAATACGTCTATTTTTCTTATACTTACCGACATATAATACAAACATTGTCAGCAGCAGCCAATTCCTCAGCTGTTGCATCTGGATAGAGTGTATTCATATTTCTAATAGCTCTTCTTGACATTACAATATCATGAAATGCTTTTTTGAAGTCTCGCATAGTATAATACATGGGCCGCAGTGCAAATAAAGGTAATGTAAATAGTTTTATCATTAAAGTCACAAAGGTAACATAGAGGACCACCTAAAGGCATATTTAATTAATTAATCAAATAATTAAATATATATACACACATGAACAATTACATAAAAATCAAGATATATAATTCTGTACAAGTTTTACATGAAAAAATTACCTTTAAAAAACCAATTATCAGTTCCGTGTACAACAAAAACACTGGTTTGTTATCCCATGGATTTTCACTTTGCAGATCAAGTGTGTGTAATATATATTTTACAGTAATATTAAGAACAACAGTGAGCAAAATTGCATATTCAAAGCCAAATACAAGTTGTACAGAGGGACCTCTAGTAGCTGTTGTTACGATTGCATAATGAAGCATCGTAAAATTGATGGTAAGTAAGAGTAGTAATAAAGTAGCAATTCTAAAATGGAACAACCATGTTATCACTGGACTTCTCTCCATCTGAAAAACAATAGAGACAAATTAGTTAAACATATATAGACAATTGTACATAATTATAACTTACTCCAATATATAAAAGAACTCAACAAACATTATATACATACATACAAATAATATTGTAAGAAACTATGTACATACATATATGTATTTACATATATATACATACAAGTTTCCTACAATGTTACTTAATGTAAAACAAACTAATAAACAATGTAACACTCACATAATCAACTCGGTCTTCAGCTAACCAATGAAATGACTTCAAAAATAAAAGAAGTGTAAACAACGCTATAAATTTGGGACTAAAGTCATCCCGGAACACTGTGAACGCCAAGCATGTTTCTGTCACTGCGTACCACACTTTTTCCACCAAGTGCTGCAAACAACAAAAAGACATTGTAAAAATTTAAAATGAAAAAGCTAAACAAAAAAAAGAACAATAAAAGACGAGTCACTCACTTCGATCTCGGCGGCGCGCAAGGTACCGAAAAAGATCTTTCGCAGGAAGGCGTTTATCATGAACGCAAGAATGAATCCCTGCGCGTAGATTACCTATAACAATACGTATGCAATAAATTCACGGATTATGATAAATTCAAAGGTCATTGCGTGACTTATCAGTAATTGTCGCGGAAAAAAACTCACGGTCATGCTCGGATTGGATTTGGTTATATGGACAACAGTCGGGTAGAATTGTTTTCGTTGATAATACGCATTGCCGATAACAGCGCACGTCAATGCGGTGCTTATCAGCATAATTCCGGCCTCCCTCATTTTTGCACCGACCACCTTTCTCGTCAGCCCAAGGGCTGCGTTTTTTCCCGCTGAGAGAAATCACTGACACTTTATTGCACGGAGAATTTTCTTGCGTTTTTTTTTTGCGAACAGTTGCACAGTGCTCCTGTGTCAACGTGGCGCTGATATCGTCGCGGTAATCTTCGAAATTATTACATCTGACAGTATATCGCGTACATACACAACAAATAATTCGGCTTTTAGAATAACGCGAGTGTTTGTTTGCCGCTTTTTTCAACAGCAATAAAAAAGGAGATGAGCGAAACGTGACTCGTTATAACCGCGACGCGTGTTTCATCATTAATGCCAACAGTTCGACGTATTTTGACAGCAGCGCGACAGAGGCGGCGGAAGACAAGCGCGGTGCCATGTGATTGGTTTAGCGAATGATTACAGCGCCCACGTGGATCGTGATGATTTTTGCTTCGATCAGAAGACATGACACACGTACTTGTTATCGTACAAACACTTAAAACAGAGCGCGAGCGATATAAGATTGCATTTTTTTTACAGTAGATAAAAATTACATGGTAGAATAAAAAAATGCTTTAATTCGTTATATTAGGACAAGATAAATGTTAAATTCTTTTGTATTTATTAACGAGCGATAACATATGAAAATGTTGCAATGAATATGAATTCATTGTCATGTAAATGACAAATGATATAATGAGAACTATATGCAAAGAAGTGATAAATGCAATGACTAGTCTTAAAAGTATATCGAACAACAGTTTTACATTCTGTTCACATTTTAAAATGTGACTCCAAGTCACAAAAAAAGTAATTTATACAGACGCACCCTTTACACGACATATCTATTAGTTATTTGTTTGATATATAAATTTAAAATTTGTTTGAATATATAAATTTAAAATTCGTATAAAACTCTAGCAGTTTTTGTTAACATTGTGTTAGATATTTGTTTATTTTCATATATATATATATTTTCTATTCTAATAAATATAAGTATATTTAATATACTAGGAACACCACAAAAAATACTAGTTCTAAAAAAATATACATATATGTATATATATAAAAATCGTTTCTTTAAACAACACGTATATAAAGGATAACATTAAATCAACGTGTCCTTATGATCACATTTTACATATTTGTTATGCATGTGTACTGAGAGTTCTTGTTTTCAAGATACTTTTGGGGCTTTGACGTTTCGGAGTTCCTAATTGTGCTGTCGCTTTCAACGGCGTTCTGCGTGTGTCGACTGGAGGTCTGCGCACTATCTTGGTGCTTCTTGGTGTTTTTACTGTCAAAGGTCGTTTAATATGTGGCGTTTTCGTAACATCCGGTTTGTAAAGAGACACAGTCGAATTTTCCAGCACCATATTGACGGACATTTTTGTCAATGGCGATGTCTTGGCGATGATATTCTCTTTCTGATGAACTTCCGTATCACGCGCGTCATTGATCTTTTTCTGTTTAGTAACAATATCAATTGGATCTTTATTCGAAAATTTCTGATTTTGCAATTCGAATTTTTGCGTGGAACGATAATTCTTATCCGTTCGGTCTTGAACTGGTTTTGATGGCAAATTTATCATTTGCGTTTTTATTTTCGCGTTCGGGGACAGCATCGCGTGACAATTTTTGCTGTTCAAATCTTTGTTGGATTGTTTTCGAGAGATCTGTGTCTCCTTGTTCGTCTTAGGAGAACGTTTGGTTGTAGGATCACGATGTTTCTTGGTCGACGTATTGGCGGTTACGAACTCGGGCGTTTTTGCTGTGCATTCGTCGAACAATCTCGCTTTAGCCAACACCATACCGGCATTTTGCGCTCGCAGTTTCGCGACCGACGGTCTACCGGTTTGCGGAGCAGATGTATTCGTTCGAGACGACGATTTGAAATATTTATCTGCGTCGTTCCACGATATCTCCTTTGAACTTTCGAAAACAATATTGGTTCCCTGTAAACAGTCGTTATTCAAAACTATATTCTGATGACTATTGGTTTTCTTTAAGTCGTCCACTTTGTTATCAAAATACGACGAATTATCCACGAAGTCTTTGCCGTGGAAAGACGATGCTCTCCGCACAGACGAGACTGTACGGTTATTTGCCGTATGCAGATCTTTGAATCCAGAAAGACTCGAATCACTATTATTTGAGATTTTGTGTCGTTCGGCGGAACGAGAAATCATTGTGTTCGTTTGATCACGTAAACAAGTTACTTCGTCTCTCGTATTGTTCGAAACCATTCCGCTACGTTTGTCGGTAGAATATGATTGCTCCTTTAAATAATTGCTAGAAAAAATCGATTCTCTTTTGATCGGATAAACATTTATTTGTTTATCAAGTTGGATATGATGTTCTAAGTTAAAATTTGGAGAAATATGCCATGATGCAGTTCGTCTAACACGTTTGCTGAAAAAATAAATAATTAGAAGATAAATTTTTTACTGGTTTAATTTTTTTGGTACTAGTCAATTATGTTTTATTTTTTTATATTGTTTTTTTCAATGAAAATACTAATAGTTTTTAAATGTAAAATAAAATTATGTTTCTCTAATTGGTTTATACATAATAGAAAAAAAAATAGTCTAATTACCTTGTAATTTTTTCTTGTGAACGTCTTCTTAATGTTCCAATTTTTCTCGCGCTGGGAGATCTTATTATTTTATGTTCTCCCGATCTTCTGATTTTTAATTCTTTGCTCAGTCTTTTTGCTAAATAATCGCTCGACAAAGTGTTTTCGATATTAGCCTCTTCTAACGTTTTTTCATATGCTGTTTGGACTTTGTTTACTGAATGCGTTGTTATATCATTATCTTCGTTGTATATGCACCCAAATTCCTGGGAAATACGCGTTTCAATTGCCGAAACACGATTCTTTATATCTTCGTACTCGCTCTTAGGAATCTTGACATAATCTTCTTCGCCATGATCACTTGATAGAGATGCTGGCTCATTATTAGAGAGAGATATGTCAAATTCGTCAGAATCAGTCTTATTGGGTGTTAACAAGCATATGTTATCACTTTCATCCGTAGCATTTAATTTTCTTGAATTTTCGCTTACATTCCAATGTTGATTACCGCGATAATTTTTATTTAGCAAGTCGTGCTCGCCACCATCGTCGGACAAGTCCACAGTGGCATCAGTGAGTACATCTTCATACTCTTTCTGAAAATCATTATTCAATCGTTCATTATATTTGACTAATCTCAAGTGTGATATCCCATTGCAACATTTATTATGTATTTTATGTGTGTGAGAAGAACTGCTTACTGAACTCCAACGTCTTTCACAACATGATTTATAATTATTCGCGCACGAATCTGATAAGTCGTCATCAGTCTTCTGAAAATATTTCAAAGTTATTATTACCGAAGTTGTATTACCTAATTACTAAATAGTTCTACAAATATATAAGTATTCGCACACATACACACGCAGATACTTACTTGTTTATTCTTAGAAACAAATTTGTCCAAACTCAGTCTTAGCCTCTTTGATCTGTCCAACTTATCAGCTGTTCCCCTAAAATAGTGTAAAATTAAATTAACATGTATTTATATATTTTCTTGTGTTAATATTAAAGTAAATATTAGAATAGTACACGCAATAAAATACTGAAATTTGCATAAAACATGATGGCAAAAAATAATTGTTTCATACTTTTTCTTTATATTTGAAAGACGCTCTCTTTCAGTTACTTTCCGTTTTTTAGTAAATTTATGTGAAGACACATTTAACTGCACTGAATTTGTAGATTGTGGGCAGTTGATATTAGGTGTGTCATCTGCGCTTTTTCCAACCATTTTCTTTAGTCCATTGAACATTCCTGTAAAAAAATGACGAAAAAATATATTTCCAAATTTATTATTTAAAAAACTATTTAAAAAATATTCATACAAAAGAAGAATTATATAAAGATATCATAGTTACTTGTGAGACTTGCACTACGAGGCTGCTTCTTTCTCTTGGACTTTACATGTGGTTCAAGTGAGTTCAATCCATTATCTGTGCTTCCACTCATCTCCATAGATATATTGTGCGCAATATGATTTGGCAAGATACCAATATTTTCTGAATTTTCAATCAGAATCTGAAACAATATACTCTTTGCATATCTCTAAGATCTTTAGATACTTCTTTAATTAAAATACCATGATTCACTAATATTCTTACAATCATTCTTTATACCTTGATAATAGACAAGTGCATTTGCAATCTGTTCTGCACAGCTGACATGGATGTGTCTTGTAGAGGCATTATATTTGGTCCAATAACTTTTGCAAGGTTCTCAATATTCATCTTGTTTTGTTTTTCATACATAGAAACTTTTTTCAGAAACTCCATAAAAAATGCCAGAGTGTTTAAGTGATAGGGTGGTAACAGTATACATGCCAACAACAGTGCCTGCACTCTGTAGCTCTTCAACAGTGCACAGTGTACAAATAGATCGTGATATGTGTACGGGATCAGCGGCTCAGGTAGATCACGGAAAAAAGACTTCAAACAGTTTGCGACGTCGATCGCGTGATTCTTCTCGTTTAAACTACCGCCATTGTCCAAACGAGACATCAGTTCTTTCTGTCGCGCTTGGGAACCGGCTTTCCGGAAGAGACCTTCCTGCGTGATATACTTCTCCAGAAACGTGGAAGCTTGTATCACAAACACGGGAACGTGGACTATGGCACCCGACGACAAATTCACAATGTCCAGAGCCTGATAGAACAACGGGGTCTTGAAGACTCTCTTGGAAATGTTCTTGCACGCATCAGGTCTCTCGCTCTTGAGCATACTCTTCTTGAAGCGGTATTTAACTCCCAAATTACGAAGATCGTTGGCAACGATATGATATACTTTCTCTTTATGCAACACATCATAAATCAACATCTTCGATACTTTAACGCGGTGTTAAATTACACAACACAAATCGTGTCTTTCCGGACGAGATCAAATTTAGTGAGAAATTACAGGCAATTCAAATATCTCATCGTACACACCTCTCTCAGCATCCGTTTTCATATTGAATTTGATTGAATTTGATAACTCGCAAATGCCGCCAACGTTACGGTCCGGAAAATAAAAATGCGTATCGATGAAATAGTGAAACGGACCAATGACGGAAAAGAGATACGGCGATAGCCAATCAGAAACTGCGTTCCGATATTGCTAGTACTAAAAATCTATACTTCACGTGACTTGTGCTATAAATTTCCAGTACTGACAGTGAATATCAGAACGCAGATAGAAAATCCCTATATCGAATAGCCGCGACCAACGATTTGAGTCAATTAGAATTAATTAACTACTTTGGCGCAGGAAGAAAAGAATGACAGCTGTCAACATCACAGTTGTGAAACAGTTCGATTGCAATACGTATACTACAAGTGATAAAATATCACATTTCTATAACAGATAAGAGAGAAAATAACGCTTGTGTTTATTTTGACATTTGGACGCTACATGCGTAGCGGCCTTTAATCTGCATTAGTGCAAAGTCAAAAAATACGCGCACCAAATCTCGTTCTGAGCTTCTACCGAGTGGAACATAGAATGTCTCCGTCCTTGCGATTCTTTGGCCGATAATCGTGACCAATTTCGAATAGCCGTGATTCTTCGTGTCACCGTTCGATTTCTCTTACACGTCAGACAGCGCAGTATCAAATTCGATATTATCGGATGCTGTATATTTTTAGACGCGCTCGACGAAGGTCTTATTTGTTGACGGACGTGAACTCGATTGCACATTAATTTACAAGGTGGTGACGATTTGACAGGCGCGGAATGTGACACTTCGAGAAAAAAGATTATCTCCATCCTATCCCTGGGTGTTGTCTCGCTAGTTGTGTGTTCACGTGTGTGTCGCTCGATTTAGCGTCTCGGATCGGGACGTCGAAGTTGCAAGATCGGATTTCCATGCTGGCCCGTTGCATATTCTCGAGAATCGATAAGGAAGCATGCGTGTCTACGAATTTGTGAGTCACGCGTCAAACAACTTGGTGCGCGAATGGTTATTCTTCTCGATTAGAGGTGACCTGGACGCGCTCGCAAGGTTAGGAGGTCGCCGTAACCAGCCATGAAGAGTCCCGTGACATCTCAACGTTTGAACGGGACTAACGCGCATCCCGTCCCGTCGCAGAGCCTGCAGTCGTCAGGAAGCGTGAAGCCTCGCTACAACAATGTCACCAACAATAGTTTCCAGGTGGTGAAAGTCGCCGGACGCGAGTCCGGCTGCTATATCGCCAACAACATCGCGCCGAAGGTCGGCAAGCAGCAATTGGTTTCCTTGAACGGGGACACAGTGCGCTGCAACAGCGTCAACGTCGACGAGGCACTGGCATGCGACGTGGCGCCGATACCAGCGGCAAAAACCAAGGCTCTGTGCGTGCATATACGCGAGAACAAATGGTATGACGCCGGGAACGTGGTTTCCGTCGGTGTGGCGGGAACCAGTCTGAATCATGCTCTGGAGAGCATGTCCCTGGCTTACAATCCTTCCACGAAACAGCTGTACTCCGTGGATGAGAGTAAGACTCCGAGTGATGCACAAATCGAGAGCTCTCAATATTTAGAATCTCCGTGTAACGATAAGGAAACCTCCAGTTCGAACGCGGATAAATACACAAAGCTAGAAAATGTTAGTGCGAATAGTAGTCCAAGGAACAGCCTGCCACGATCGTGCAGCAGTACGGTGTCTTCCCTTAGCGAGATATCACCCTCAGGCAGCTTCTTGGGATCGGACGAACAACACCTCGTGGAAAAGAATGACAAGGCCCCAAAACGTTGGGCATTAAACTCGCTGTTCACGAAGAATGTGTTCCCATGGAAAAACAGAGGCTCCGAACAATCGACGCCCACTAGCAGTCCGTCAAGAAACATCGACAAGGTAGGCGGTAGTACGGCTTTAATTCAACAGCCGAGACCAGCGAATTTGCCAGCTAAAAACGCATTGGAAGAAGAGCGTCATCGTAAACAATACAGTGCTATTTTAGAGGCGGCAAGGAAGAGAGAATTGCGCGAAGAGAAGGAGCGTAAGCAACAACGAGAATATCAGTTAAAAGAGGAAGAAAGACTAGCCGAAGACTCTTACACGTGGAATGTGCACGTTTTATCGAAGTTCGAAAGTGTGAAGAACACGAAGAAAGTAAAGGAGCTGTGGTGGCGCGGTTTGCCACCGAGTGTTCGTGGTAGAGTATGGAAACTAGCGATTTCAAATAACTTAAATATAACACCGCACCTCTATAATCTTTGCTTAGACAGGGCGATGTCCAGTCCCAACAATGAGTCATTAGCTGCAATCCGATTAGATGTATCTCGTACCTTTCCTACCTTATGTGTCTTTCAAGAAGGTGGACCATTAACCGACAGCCTTCAGGGTATTTTGGCAGCGTATGCTGTGTACAGACCGGACGTGGGCTATGTGCAAGGGATGAGTTTTGTGGGTGCTGTGTTATCACTCAACATGGATCCGCCTGATGCCTTTGCTTGTTTCGCGAATCTACTGAATTATCCTTGCCACAGAGCCGCCTTTACATTGGACCAAAAGCGAATGGACATTTATTACAAAGTATACTCCAGTGCTCTTGCGCATAAGCTGCCAAAAGTCTTTTCCCATTTCACTATAGCCGGACTAAGTCCGGACTTGTATCTATTAGATTGGTTGTATACTATATATGCCAAAGCAATGCCTCTTGATGTCGCATGTAGAGTTTGGGATGTTTTTCTCAGAGATGGAGACGAGTTCCTGTTTAGAACGGCGCTGGGTGTGTTGCACCTGTATCAGGAAGAGCTGTTGAAAATGGACTTTGTTCATGGTGCACAGTTTCTTACTAGATTGCCGGAGAATCTACAGGCGGATTCTTTATTCAACAGTATTAGTCAGATGTCCACAACCGTTGGAACGACCACGTTTCAGCAAATGTTAGTTCAATTTTCTTCTTCGTAATTTAGTGTGTATTTAGATGATCTAAAAGCGAATTTGAGACTTGCACTGTTTTTGTAATAGGAAAAAAAATTTAGTCTCTATGTAAAACTTTCAAAAATTATTTATTTTTTTTTCTTATAGAATTCTTTTAGAATTTTCTTTTAGAATTTTCTATATATAAATAGTGTAATATTAAACTTTGTTTCGTCGGAGATGATTCTTGTAACAAGTGAAATTAGAAAAATGATCTGAAATATCAATCACAAATGTTGTATCGATAGAGATCTGCACTCTACATTCTTATTAAGATTAGTATTTTTCAAAATATGTGACAGATCTTGTATACCTCTGTCAACATCTTGAATATTTTTTTCTTTATGGGAAAACAAAGTTATTATTTCTAAGTTTATTACGAATTTTAGCTCAATTATATATATATATATATATATATATATATATATATATATATATATATATATATAT
>QVOB01011857.1:0-17456 GCA_014839585.1 Pseudomyrmex concolor | reverse complement strand
GAACTTGTACTTCTTTATCAATAATGCTCTTGTCTGCTTTCGAACTCTTCAAGTTTCGCACTTTATCACCTTGCTTTTTAATTTCTTTCGAAATCTCCTCTGCTTTAGAAGTATTTTTGTTACCCGTTTCACCTGCGGTGACCGCAGCTTGTGGCTTCCACTCTTGTCCAGTCATAGTTTTGTAATTGTTTTTTAACTCCAGAAGAATTTTTACTTGTTCATTAATTAGAGCTTTGTCTGCTTTCATACTTTTTAGATCTCGCACTTTATCGCCTTGGTTCTTGATTTCCTTCGAAATTTCCTTCGCTTTATCTGCATTCACCTTTGTATCAGCTGTATTAGTCTTCTGCTCTTCCTGATTATTTGGTGCAACAGTTGTAACATGTCCATCGGGTACATGGAACAATATAACAGGTTGCACGCATGACGAATAAGGACTGACGTCTTCGTATGGAACGTCACAAATAAAGAATCCCTTTCTTTGAAGCTGAATTATTTCTCCCTTCTTCACGTCTTTCAATGCCACTTCGCCCAGCAACGGAACTTCTCTTCTCGTGTTCTTGTTAACAAAATTCTTAAAATCGGCATCTTTGCCCATATTTGCCGTGTTTATAATGTGATCGAAATAAACAGCATAGCATTTTATCGATTTCGCGCATAGAACTTCCTCGTCCTTGCACGTGTCTTTCGGTTTGATTAACCATGTAACCTTTACAGTGTTCTTGAAATTTTTGTCTTCCAGATTTAACTCTGCCTCTACTTTGTTGTTTTGCAGATCTACTGCGGTTATTTTTAAGTTACCCCAATTGATAAAAGTTGCATTCTGTCCAACGACAAAAGATTCGGCATCAGCTCTTTCTATCAACAAAGTGTCAGAGCCAACTCGCAATTTTTTAGTGCCTTTGGACGGATCTTTTGGATGTTTCTGTACATCTATCCATTGTTCAGGCCAAGGATTTTTTATGATAACGTCTACCAATTTATCACTTTCTAATGCAGTGTATCTAGTTGCAATTGGATCAATAACTTTCTTGTTGAAAGCCCATATCTTATCCCATTCCATAGCGACGACGGTTCTGGAGCTTCCCTGTGCGGTAATGAATTGTTTCAAAGCCTGCACCGTTAATCCTCGTCTCAGAATACCTCTCACTGTTGGAAGACGCGGATCGTCCCACCCATCAACCAGACGTTCATTTACGAACCACGTTAATTTTCTCTTGGATAGTACTGTGTTGGCCATGTTCAAACGTGAATATTCCCATACATATGGACGACGCAATTGCAGAGCATCGATTATCCAATAATACTGAACATCTCTGTCGTGATATTCTGTTGTGCGTAGAGCGTGGGTAACTTCTTCAATAGAATCAACAATCGGACAGGCAAAATCGTAAGTAGGATATACTCTAGAGAAACAAATGTAGAAAACAATAAACAATCAACATCCCAATTAAAAGAATCTTATTCAAATTTAGAGAAATGTGCAAATACTTGAATTTGCTTCCAGTCCGCGGATGAGACTCGGACTTGCAACGATAAATCGTTGGGTCGCGCATGCATCCATTGGTTGATTCATAATCAATCTTCGCTCTGACACAACACTCTTGACCTTTCTCGGTGCCACGTTGCATTTCTTCCCATAAAGCAAGATTTTGTTCAACAGCTGCAATAGAACATAAGTTACATCATTTAAAAGATACATAATATAAGAAAGATAAGTTATGCTGGAACTATGTGTAACTTTTTAATAATTGCTTACAGTTATCTCTGTTTTTAGATTTTAACTTTTGATCACGCTGCTCCTTCATTATATCTGCCGGAGTGTCATCAACATATGCCAATCCTTTTGTTAGTAAAGCAGTACAAAAGTTCTTTAACACGTCGAAATAATTGGAAGTAAATGTAAACTTATTAGGTGTAATGTTCAATAGCTTTATATCTTCCAGTATAGCGTCTTCAAAATGCGCGTCCTCTTTCGCTGGATTGGTGTCATCAAATCTCATAATGAGCTGTCCTTGATAGATCTCAGCGTAATATTGATTCAAGAGAGCTGCTTTTGCATGACCAATGTGCAGATAGCCACTTGCTTCTGGTGGGAATCTCACAACTACCTACAAAGGAATGATATCAAAAATTTTAGAAAATACAAATTATGTTAGGTTGAAGATCAAATCAGTTTACTTATATGTACAATATGACTTTACTTTGCCGATCTCTGCTTCAGGTAATTCAATGAATTTACCCTCCTGTTTTCGCGAGTTTTTATCAATATCAGCATTCTCAGATTTTGACAGCTGTTTTGACTGCAAATTTGCTTGTTTTTCTTTAGTTTGAACAGGTTCCTTTTTCAGATCTTTGTCACATATCTGTATTACATCCTTAAAGACATGTTCCATATATTTGTACCATCTAGTAACATTAGCATAAGTAGTTCTCCGGTCTGCTTCAGTGTCCAAGTATTTTGTTCTTAACAAAGCACCAAACATATGAATGTCAGCCAGTGTCAAACTTTTATTGACTAAATATGTTTGTGTATGTAATATTTTATCATTCATAAAAGCCAAAGTATCTTTGTTTACAGATGCAAATGAATAATTGTCTAGCATCATGGCAAATGATAACCACTGATCAACCTCAGTTTTTGTTCGAGGACAGGATGCATCGCCTAATAATATAATATAAAAATTGTAAGTTCCACACAATACTTTAATTAAAATATTTACTTAAAAAGTATAAAAGAAAAAAATACATTTACTACTTGCCATAAAAGTTCTTTTGTATAGTTCTCGCAAAATATCGAGTAATATCACTAACTCGTTTCGCCACTACTTTTGAATCTTTATACAAGATGACATCGTCTGTTTCTTTCAAATTCTGCTGAGTGCATTTTATTTTTATTTTTCCCTCATCAGAGTTAATTAAATTTGCAGCTGCTAGAGCCTCTATAAGATAACAAAATTAAGATATAAATATTTTTGATGTTAATCAAAGTGTGTACAAAATTGTGAAGTTATTAATGTTCTTAAATATGGAAAATATATAATATGGAAATTGATGTCATTAATATCAATTAAAATATAATCATATAAAACAGTTGCATGAATGCATTGAGAATATATCAATATCTTACATCATACAATATATATAGTTACTTTCAGAAAATATATTTAATAATACTAGATTATTTAATACTTAATGTATTTTTTTAATCTACTCAGATACATTAATTAATCACTAATTGTGCAAAAAATTCTTTAATATATTACAAAATTGTTCTTATAATAATTGCTTTTGTTTCCAACATCTACTGTGTGATGAAGATCATTTCAAAAGATATATTGAATACAATTAAATAAACAGAATACAAATGCTAAAAAACAGTAAACAATATTAGTCTAAAATAATAAACATAAATACATTAAGGTTTTGTTTACAAATACAAATATATTTAATACATATAAAGGCACATAAGTGTACAAATAGAATAGATTCTTCGCTCTGTTTTATTGGGTTCCATATTTGAACTGTTCTAAAAATCGAATCGCAAAACATCAAAAAAATCGATCTTACCAAACGCAAGTTCGGGCTTTACGTAAACGATTTGATATTCCATTTTTATTTCACTATCCTTTTAGAGTGATCGTAATAATAATTCATACGTTTACGTATACGAAGGTTAGACACTTCGACTA
Organism: Pseudomyrmex concolor; assembly: GCA_014839585.1. Classification (NCBI taxonomy): domain Eukaryota; kingdom Metazoa; phylum Arthropoda; class Insecta; order Hymenoptera; family Formicidae; genus Pseudomyrmex; species Pseudomyrmex concolor. The sequence goes on along the minus strand of QVOB01011857.1, from coordinate 13,764 downwards.
ACCGCAACACCAGACCACTGTGGTGTAGTAAGCCACGTGCGCGATCCAACTTGGGCAACTTGCGGAGAGATCTTACAAAATGGAAGTACTGTCTTTTCAATGAGAGAAAGGTCCGCGGATCGACGCAAATTCGTCCGTTCTGCGCATTGCCCCCTTCTCACTTTACGACCATTGGCTGTCAGCAAATGTTTCGCCAATCCCGCACGCAACGCTCTCTCCACTCTGCTCCACTCTATTCCACTTCTATGCGCAGACCGCGGACTTCACCTTTCTCTCATTGAAAAGAGTATACAAACTTCTGAGATTAGGGTTAGGTTAGAGTTAGTATAAATATCGCGCGTATCTTTGTCGAGAGGACACTAGTGCACGGCGAGTAAGTTCTTTTTTCAATAAGCCGTGCTGCATGAATTATCCACAGGCTTAGCGGTCTCTTTATCATCTTTTGTCGGTGCGAAAACCGATTTCGCGATCGCCGGAGATCGGTTACGTTGTAATTTTGATGACTGAAAGATGCCGCCTCGGTTGTCGGGAGCGCTGCTGGTCCCCGGAAATGGTGAGCGGATAGCAGCGGCGGATAACTGGCTGGCGCCGCAGGGAGGGTTTTACATCAAGGTGGGTCGGTCACCTGGAGATAACTGTAAAATGTCATCGGCAAATGTGTGTCAGACATGAACTTGACGCCGCGCGTTCGCTACGACGATGACACTGCTGGCTGACTGGTTTACGATCGTTTTGTCAATTATGCCGGCGCGATTCTAAGAGAAAGGAAGGAAAGGAAAGGAGCAATCGCGTCTGCACATCTTGAGCTCAAGTTCGTCTGAAGCGTACGAGGAAGTATGTAAAAAAAAGTCGATTTCCGGAGAACGAGGCGGAGTCGTCGGTGTTGCGTTTTTCTCGCTGTTTCTTTTCCTCTTTTATTTTTTACTTTGCTTTTACGAGAACTCATGCCGAGTATTGTACACCTACAACACAAGCGTGCTGTAGGTGCGATTACGAAATTTCTCGGATAAGTCGCGATTATCAAGTATGCTTTTGGCCCGTGAAGGATATATAACGGACACTTCGTGTGTCATTCTCCGCTTTCTCGGAAAAATGAGCAATGAGTAGTAGTTTTTTTTTTTTTTTAATGTGGGAAACAACCAGTGCGAGTTGAACGATAAATAAGAGGCTTGTGTTAATCTTGATGGAAATTTCCTCTTGACATTTATACGATATAATTAAAAGTGTCTTCAGATGATGTTTCATTACGCAAATAGTTTTGCGTAATGTGAATATGTTGACTTAATTAAACATTTACATTATTTTTAGACTTACACTCTTGTTAGACAATGTTATATACTATATATTTATATTATATAGTTATAAACTATATATATTTTAATTATTTTTCTTTCTTCTTTTTTACAGAATTACATATTTTGTGTTTTTTGTATAAAAAATAAAATATTAATCATATTTGTCTATTATCTTGTATTAATATATTTTACTTGAAAAATAAAATAGTGTTAATTTTTTTAACATTGTAAATTAATTGAAAAGGCAAATGTAGTTTATCAATTTTTAAATTCTAAATAACAGCTGTGAGTCTTGTACACCACAAATTTGTCCATATGTATTACAGGAAGAAATCACAAAGCATCATGGAAGGAACAGAAGTTACATTTTTATTCCAATTTGGTCTGACACGTGATACAGTCACGGTGGACAGTAGCACCCTCACACTTAAGGCCTTGAAAGATCTCGCCTGTGATTTTATAAATACCAAGTGTCCGGAGCATGGCTTAAATCATTTGTTTGAGAGATTGATTTTATTTAAGCATGACTACAATTCTACAAATGTTTTGCAACTTATTACAAACACCACAGAAGTAGTTGATGAAACATTAGTAGAAATAGTACTGAGTGGTAAGGAAACCATTCACCTATTTGCATTAGCTTTTAAGTTCCATTTACAATTATTTGCTTTGTATGAATTTTACAAAATTGTTTCTAATGGTTTTTTTAGCACAAGTGCCAAGTGAATATGTTCCCATTCGTCCTCATGCTTTAGCAGTACATTCCTACAAAGTCCCAACATTCTGCGATTTTTGTGGTGAGATGTTATTTGGACTTGTTCGACAAGGTCTCAAATGTGAAGGTAAATTTATGACAAAATAAATATTTTCTAAAAACGAGAAAAAAACCAAATTATTTGAGAATATACATAACTTGTACATTCTCTTCAGGTTGTGGCATGAATTATCACAAAAGATGCGTCATTAAAGTACCAAATAACTGCACGCAAGATGTGAGTCAAAGACGGCGTAGTTCAGCCATGCTGAACGTTCCGAGATCACCCAGTCAGGGTTCCACCAGCAGCCTAACCAGCATCACTGACGATAATCACAGTTCAAATAGCACATCTAACACAAGCCAAAATAATAGTACATTGGTATGAGCAACAAACGTATATCATTTGACCGCTTTAATTTTACTGTATACTGTGTTGAAAGTGAATAAACATGAGATTTACATTTTTCTTATCCTTTTTTATTTACGACGTTTGCTGTATGTGTGTGTGTGTGTGCGTAAATAATTACTGTATTATAGGCAATTCCGAGTATAATGGCGCCAAAACAATCCCATTCACCGTCACCGGGAGGACGGCCTGTTTGGGTTGAACGAGAGCTAGCGACGCGCATAAAAATCCCGCACACATTTGTAGTACACACATACACACGTCCGACTGTATGCGGACATTGTAAAAAGTTGCTAAAGGGTATATTTAAGCAAGGCCTACAGTGTAAAGATTGTCAATACAATACGCACAAAAAATGTATGGATAAGATACCAAAAGACTGTACCGGCGAAAATCTGAAAGACAATTTAGGTAGAACAATTTTTTTGAAAGAATAATTGAGACTAGTTCACGTATGAATACAGATGTATAATAATTAAAAACTGCTTGGATATACAGGCGAGTACACAGACAGCGGTGTTGGCAGCGAACTAGAAACCAAATGTGATATTAGGAACGAAGAAGCTGACGCTGACAGCGATACAGAATCATCACCTCCGCCACAAGACGTATTCACAAATGACGAGAATAAAATGCCTGAAGATTATACAGTAAGTCATTGGAATACTGATATGCTTGCGATATAAAGAATATTCAGAAAAGCTTTATATGATATCGAAATTCGTATTCTTAGGATCATGCACAAAGTAACGATGATGAGAATCAAAAGTCGCGGCCGTCAAGGTAAGTTTTTTGTAACAACGCCGCGTTTGTAATTTTTTTTTCTTAAATGTCATATTTTTATAATCTTGAATTTTCTTTTTTCATAAAAAAAAGCTGTAGTTCAACACCAAGTAACAACATTCCATTGATGCGGATAGTACAAAGTGTAAAGCATACTAAAAAACGTGGATCTAAGGTATTAAAAGAAGGATGGATGGTACATTTCACGAATCGTGATCCAGTTGTAAGTATGCGCGAATATAAAATACAATTTGCATCTTTCAATGAACGTGAACATTAAAAAAAAAAAAAAAAAAAAAAAAAAAAAACATTTATATTAACTGCTTATTTTTCTCTTTTAGAGAAAGAAACATTATTGGCGGCTCGATACAAAATCTATAACGCTGTTTCAAAATGAAAACAGTTCCAAATATTACAAGGAAATACCACTGGCTGAAATCACAGCGATCGAAACTGCTAAAACGCCTCGCTCATGTATGTTGTGTTCGCAAGTTAAAAAAAAAAAAAAACATTTAGTGCATTTTTCTTTTGTTATGAAGTTTTATCATGTAAAGCTTTTTTTCGGTTAGATTTTTTACACAGCCTGTTTTACGTTGTAGATATAATGCATTGCTTTGAGCTAAAAACTGCCAATGTTGATTACTATGTCGGCGAAGACCCATCATACGGACAGAATTGCGGCCAAGTCTCTCCTCCGGAAAGCGGTATCGGAGCTCACATAGCTAGATCTTGGGAAACTACTATTAGACAAGCACTTATGCCTGTAACTGTATCGACTAGTATGTATATTTGATTTGCTGTCACAAGATTCTGTGCGAAACGATAGTGTAAACCATTTTTTACGCTTTTGCTTTTATCATAATTTGTTACATTTTGTGCATTCGTATCATCCATATTTGTAATTTCGCGTAATTAAATACTTATATGTATGTGACGCTGTTATGTTACTTCTTAGAGATGCGATAGAGGGAAAATTACGTTTACATTGTTTTAGATCAAGAAGAGTCCACCGAACCCGAGGAAAACATTACCGACATGTCACAGTTATACCAGATCTTTCCAGACGAGGTTTTAGGATCTGGACAATTCGGCATAGTTTACGGAGGTGTTCACCGCAAGAGCGGTCGTCCGGTCGCCATAAAAGTCATCGATAAATTGCGTTTCCCGACCAAACAAGAGGCCCAACTGAAAAACGAAGTAGCCATTCTGCAAAATCTGTCGCACAGCGGAGTAGTTAATCTGGAGCGAATGTTCGAGACGCCGGAGAGAATATTCGTAGTAATGGAGAAGTTGAAAGGCGACATGCTCGAAATGATTCTGAGCTCCGAAAAGGGACGACTCAGCGAACGAATAACCAAGTTTCTTATCACGCAAATTCTCATCGCGTTGAAGCATCTTCACAGCAAGAATATCGTGCATTGCGATCTGAAGCCGGAAAATGTGTTGCTTAGCAGCGACGCGGATTTCACTCAGGTGAAGCTGTGCGACTTCGGCTTCGCGCGAATAATTGGCGAGAAAAGCTTTCGTAGGAGCGTCGTCGGCACACCGGCGTACTTGGCGCCGGAAGTTTTACGAAACAAAGGCTATAATCGTTCTTTAGACATGTGGAGCGTCGGTGTTATTATTTACGTATCATTAAGCGGCACGTTCCCGTTCAACGAAGAAGAGGATATCAATGAACAGATCCAAAATGCTGCCTTCATGTATCCACCGACTCCGTGGAAGGAAATTTCCAACGAAGGTGAAGATCAAGCTTTCCATCGTCTATTTTTGTTTGTTTTTAACGAATTTGCAATTTATTTTCGCACAAAGATATGTATTATTTTCTAAACATATATAAATAATTATTATTGTGTGTTTTTTTATCTTTAGCCATTGATTTAATTAACAACCTTCTGCAAGTTAAGCAGAGAAAAAGATATACCGTGGACAAAAGCCTGCAACACGTGTGGTTACAAGTAAGTATACGTACGCATTTAGTTTACATCTTGCATTTTGTCTTTGGATTATTTGTGCTATTAAAAATCTATATATATATTTTTTTATCAGGATTATCAAACATGGTGCGATTTGAGAAAATTGGAAGAGAAAGTTGGTTATCGCTATTTGACTCACGAGAGCGACGATGCACGTTGGTTGGCATACAGTAGTAATCAAGAGGCATGACAGAACTGTTCGTCTGTGCTGAACATTGAAACATTACCAACTTCCTTGTCGATCCACAAAGGCTGGGCTCGATGTGCTCGAGCTACTTTACGGCGATTCATTCGTGCTTGACTCCCCGTAAAAGTACGTGAAAATTAGTACAAGCTTGTCTTTCGGCCAATATCCCGAATGTGTCGTTCTTCGTACTTAACAAATCGTTATTGATACTCCAAGTTGCATTTCGGGATACTGTTGTTTTCTTTGGCATTACTACTTAAACGTAATATTCAAAAAAAAAACTTCCATAATTTTAATATATTCCCACAAAACTATAGTAAAGAGATTTCAATTTACAATTATATATATTACATATAGAATATATATTATATACATATAAACAATAAGTACCTATAAAAGTACCTATAAACATATTATATATAATTTTATTCGGGAACATTTTGTTTTTGTTTTTTGATAAATATTTGTTATCTTTTTTTGATATATATTTGTTATTTTTAAAATTATTAATTTGTTATTTTTTAAAAATATCTATTCCAAATTTTATTGATAAAGATATTTATATAATTATGGTTTTTACATGTAAATTATTGTAATAAGTCACATTACAATATAGACATTTTATTGAAGTGAATAACGTTACATTTGATAGAGAAGTGTTTTTTCTAAATTTATTGATTTTTTAAATATCTTTTTTAAAACAGAATCTTGTTTTTGTTAAAAATATTTATTGGCTTAGAAATATGAACAAAGTTTATATCGATAAAATTAATTTATGCACCATTTATACACTCATTATCATTCCAAGGTTATTTCAAAATAAATATAAAGAAGTTATTGAAATATTATATATTTAGAGATCTGCTAATTTATAATGCTTGAATTAAGAGATGCTTATAAATTCTTTTACATTAATGTATAATTATATATTCGTAATTTAAGATATGCAGTTACATGCAGCTAAAAACAATTTACTTTTATACAATAAAATTCGTATGAAAAATATAACCGTGCATAGAATATTACAAAAAAGTCGTATTTGATTGCGATGCAGTAATTTATTTTAAGAATCTTTAAAAATTTTGTACGTATGATATATTTATATAAATTATATATGTGACATTTCTAATTTTATTTTTTACTAAATTAATATATTGTATGAGAAAATTCTATTATTGTGAAAACAAGATCTGTGCATATCCGAATCTCAATCATATTTTTAATATTACTATTCTATGTACGGTTACAAATAATAATATATTTACTATTGTTAGAGAATTAGAGAGATTATATATAAATAATTAATATACACATATTAATATTGATATGTATTAATATTAATCTGATAATTTTTGCTGCAGCACACATTTTGAAAATATTCTTATATATTACTTTACATTTAAAAGTTTTATGTATACACATATTATACTTCAATAGTTTTATAATTTTGATATTATTATTATAGATTTTTAAAATAGACATTCCAATTTGAAACGATGATTGTGCATCAGTCAATATGAAATAAGGTTGACTTAGTAAATAGCAAAGAAATTTAACATTACACACACTCATATTTATATCCTAATAAAATATATTTAAAGGATATTAAGATATTGCAGAAAAGGTTGTTATACAGTAAGTATTTGAGAACAAAAGTACGTAATTCTCAAGCAGTTTTTATTAAATGAAATTGTGAAATGTATATTAGAGAGATAATATCGTAATAGAAATTGGCCTATACTTTTAACAATTAATAGTACATAGAAAAAAGTATTTCATTGTACATTATATATCATGTGTAGCGATTTTTCTATTTCCCAAGAACAGATATACATTCAATGATATTATACAAAATATAATAAACCTAGAGGTAGTCAATATCTGTAATATAACACACATATACACTCGCATTAATTGTTATATTTTATAACAACTTTTGAAAATTTGTTGTGTATCTTATTCATAAAAGTTTTCGTATATATATAATCTAGATTATTGTCTCAATGCATATATTACATACTTAATTGTACTTACAAATTATATTAACTATACAAGCGTACGTTTAACATTCCGTTTGAGGAAATGCTTTTACAATACTCAGCGATGCATTTAAATTTCCTTCTTACACATATATATATATATATATATATATATAAAAGAAGCTTTAATAGGAAAAAGTAAAATTTATTGTGGTTTCTTGTACCTAATATTGTGCTAATCTTGTGCTTACACGCGTTCGTAATAAAGCAGGATAATATTACGTATATATATTTAATTACATATAAGCAATGTTTAAATATTCAAAATTTGATATTGGCGCATGATTGTACACGTGTTTGGCTTAATTTTATTCGATGTTTCATACACGCTTGATATTGGTTGAGCAAAGAAACACTAAGAAAATAATAAGTATGCGTATATATTGTTCATTCCGGAAAAATATGTGTATCGTTACCACAAAATGCATTTAAACAAGATAAAAATTATCTGTTATTGTACGTACTTAGTGCCAGGTCGAAGCGAACAATTTACATGTTATATAATTCTCTTTTTCCTTGTAGGAGCAATTATAACCAACCAAGCGGCAATGCGACTAATGTAAAAGCGCGTCTCTCTTTATAACGATACTTTGCAATAAATAAAATGTTATAAAGAGAACGCGGAACACATCTTGCGTAGCGAATGGTAGATATGTACTTATATTCATTTTCTCGAATTCGCAATTTTATAAGAATTTTTCCGTAGAGATGAACTATGTGTAACTATAAATAACAAAAATAAACAATATTATTCGTTTCGACGACTTTTACATTTTTCTCTTTAAGTGATCTGACTTGGCATGTTACTTAAAATGCGCATTTTTCTTTTAAGATGTTTGTTTTTATTTTATAAAAAAAATCACGTTAGCATGTGAAGATATGTCATGAGAAATATAACTAAGCAGCTCTTTCTTCCGACAACTCTTTCCAATGCGTGATCATATCTTTTTCATCAGATTCGTCTCGTTCTCTTTAATTCTAACAGAAACATTTCTGCCGGAAATAATAATGTCCCCTCGCGCGTGTCTGCGCGTCCCACAGAGACAGTTTCCGAATTGAGGATGCACAGTAACAACCGGGAAAGTTGGCGTGTTCCTGAAGTAGACGCAAGACAACTCGTGCTGAGAATATGAAGTGTGATTTGGATTAGTGTAAAATTCATAAAATAACACGCAACATTATATTTTCGATTACTTAAAAATTATGTTCACGCAAGGCAGGTTTTACGTTCTATGCGCTGTAATAATGTTGGTGGATTTCAGCACAGCGGACTGGGTGGACTTGCCACAATTTTCAGACGAGAACAAAATTTACAGGTAAAGTGACACGTTGTACATTTCAAAAATTGTATTAAACCAACATTTTGTTCTTTCTTTTTCTTTTTTTTAAGGATACCTCCCGCACAGTACGATCAGTTTTACAAGTTTAGACGAGGCGATACGGACGTAGTGTTTCACTTTTCTGATGATCGAAACGGCAGTCAGTCGCATCGTCGTCTTGTTAAAATCGCACACGCGGCGAACGATAAGAAAACGGAGATCAAGGAATCAGGTTTCGCTTCAGTGTCGAAACAATTGTCAAACGTGTTTCGCGATCGAATCAGCGACGATTCCAGCGAGATAAATAAAAATCGCGCTACAATAAACAATAATACTGCGACTGAGGTAATATAGATATTTTATTTCTCAAATAATTTGTTAAAATAATACAAAAGTCGTGTAACAAAACAATGTTGTATAGAACTTATCTAGTGAATACGGCATTTCAACAACAACAACAACAACAACAACGGCTACAATACTTAAGACTCTAGCCACTCAACCATTGTCGACTATAACATACAAGCAGAATATTACGCGAGATGAATACTGCAATGACACATTGAAACAGGACGAGACTATATTTCAGTATTTGCCCGTAGACATACTTAAAAGCGTACATAACACGCTGCAATCGCAGCCGGTTTCGTTCGAAGGAAAGCTCCATTTCCTTAGAATGTTCGAGAAAACGTTAATGTCAGAGATAGGTGAGTGCGTTACTATGTTTGTTTGCACCATTCTTCTCACGCTGATCGACGATTTTGAGATCTGTTTGAAATTTTTTCTCATCGACGACAGAATCTCGTCTCGCCGCTGCCATGTCGCCCAGTCGAAAAACAAGAGGAGCGGAGTATTACGGACACGGTTATGACGATCACGATGAGCATTCCGTAGGATTCCCCTCGATAGAAGGCGCGCTGATGGCTATATCTTTTCTCACCTTTGCGGTTTATCTTGTTCGTCTAGTTATGGTAAGAAATATTTCGTTTTATTTTTTACATGTTCTTATGCTATTCTTCTGCCACAATTATAAGAGATTTTATGGTGACAACGATATCTCTTTGTTAGCTTCAAGATAAACCTATATCACTCTATTTTCTCTTCAGCGCATTACTCTAAACAAAATTCTTTTCAGCTTCTATTCCGAAACATGAATAATCCTACAACTACCACAACTGCCGCTACAGTATTTCTCGGTAAGAGAAAAAGATCCGTTGATCTTGATGACAACACTGCTAGAATACTTAATAACATCAACGCTTTTGTTCCTGATCTTTGAATCACAACAAAAGCGGTCTGTTATATTGTTAGTAAATCGACTTGTTATGTAAAAAGAAGTGGAATGATATATATATATATATATATATATATATATATATATACGTGGTAACCCAAATTTCCGCAATTAAAATGTATTACTCGATAATTAGTGTTATTATTATCAGTGCTATTATTATCGGTGCTGTTATTAGTATTATTATCATTGTCAGCATACTGAGCAACTTGTTGCTTCGAAATAAACAGTCGTTATAATTTAGCCTGTATATCTACCGATGGTGTCGACATAATAAAGGAAAGCGCATCGACGTAAGTTCCCACGGGTCGTCGCAGTGGCAACTCGCGCAACGTTTCCAAGAGACATGCTAGTTTTGCTTTATCTGTTTGATATACATTGGTATGTTTCTGTTGTGGGATAACAATATTTTGCGATAATAAACTGGACCACGTCGCGTTGTAGAGATCAAGAGACAAGCAATACGGATGCTGACACCATTCACTTGTTTCAAGTATTAATTTTTCCACTTCTTTTTGCGTTTCAACGAGAATCGCCCGATCTGTGAGTTCGCTCGACATTCTTTCAGTCCACTGAAAAAACAAATTTTCAACGTAAATGTATATCTTGTTAAAGTCATTTTTATTATTTTGCAAGTAAGTCTTTATTCTTACCTTGAATAATAAATTACATATTACATATGTAACGTCTATAAAAGGTGTTATAACGTTGTGCAAGATAGAAAGCAATTCCGTATTGTTTCCTAAAAAAATCATATCCTTTACTATGTGCAAGCAATTCTCCGACAATAATATGTTCAAGGATTGTTTCCATTCCGCTTTGATCAGAGTCTCATCTTCAACAGGACGCAACACAAATTCTGTGTTAAGCAATTTTCTCAGTAGTTCATATTGTTTTAAAGCCATTCCTGCAAGTTGAATATTCATTATATCACTTTGATGAAACAATTTTGTTTTTTAAGAGTTGATTTTAATATCTTTATGATCAGCACCGATTTGAGTGCCACCCTCTCCTATCGTTGCGGTAACGAGGGCTGTTTTCGCCAGAAAAGTCAAGGTTGGATTCATATAAATTGCAATATTAATGGCAGGCACCGCTATTTGCATAGTTCTCTCAGACAGCAAATGTCCCTTGATGTTTGAATGATTCGTTAGTTTGAGTTCTTTGTGTCTTTGTTTGAGCCTTAACGTGTTTGACGAATCGATCACAAACAATTCATTATGCGGTTTCAAAGATTCTAATATCTCTTGTTTGATTTTCTCGCTATCGTTACTGTTGTAAACAATACCATGTTAGAAATACGTTCTACGGCGTAACTTATTTTACGATATATTACGAATGTGACACTTCACTACTTATCAATAAAAAAAAACTCACCTTTCACTTTCAAACATCAATACTTGCAACGAGTTGGTGACGAAACTCTTGAATCGTTGATAGTCCTTGGCCAACGAATCGAGCGTGTATGATTCTCTTGGCTTCATTTGAATTCTCTCATTGATTAACAAAGCAACGATATTGATTGGCATAAGCACAGTATTCTTCTTGTGTGTCTCTATTATAAAGTAAGCTATGTTCTCTACGATCGAGGATGGAATTTTGAAATTAGGTTCTAGAATTTTTTTCCTGCGATATTTCGCATCTAAAAATTGGCGAGCGGATATCGGTTCTCCGATGTTAAAGAAAATACGACCGTGAGACGCGGGTTTCTGCAGGATGGAAAGCGACCGGACAAGTCCAGTTGTGCTTTCCTTCGGTTTTGGAACTCCTAGCATTTCGTAAACAAACAATAATTCTTCAGGCGGTCGTTCGTAACTGATACTCATGGGTACGAAATGTATATCTGGTACGTCGCCTTGAAGTAAACTCTCCAAAATGATAGAAAGAAGACCTGCATAGTAAAAGAAAATATACAGCATATGATATTTTGTTGTATAGAATTTCTCAAGTAGAATTTAATATTCGTACAATGTTCAAGACTGTTTTGTTTTATCGCTTACCATATTTCGGCATTGTGCTTTTTTGACTACGACTCCGAGTGCCCTCGATGAAAAATTCTATCGCCCTATTGCTATGACTAATGATGGTATTTATGTACGATCGGAAAATTTGCTTGTACAATGGATCATTGGAGAAACTGCGTCGTATGTAAAACGCTCCAGTTTTTCGCAATATTTCACCAACTATTTTCATATTGTAAAAGTCCATACCAGCCGCGATATTCGGTAACGCCATGTCGTAGGAGAAAAGAATGTACGACAACAAGATGAAATCTAAGTAGCTTCTGTGAGACGGCACGTAAACGTACTGTATCTGGGAGACTAGCATTTCCTTTTTCAAGTTTGTAAGAGTGTTTTCATTTATGTACATTCTTGAAAACATTCTCTTCATTGCTTTTGTAATGAAAATACCTGAAATATTTATTTTTAAATGCATCAATGGAAGAACATGGAAGACACATACTGCTTAATGTATTCGATTATTAAACATGTGCATTTTTATTTGTGCATTTTTATTGACTGTATATATAAACTTTTACTTATTGAAATGAATGATAGTAGTAAACAAAACTATGTATAGATTATACTGATTCTATATGGTATATAAAACTATGATATATATATATATATGTGTGTGTGTGTGTGTGTGTGTGAAAATATTACATAATATATTAAAATACCCAGCCAACGAACTGTTGCTAAATCTGCTTTACTAGCCATTTCATTTATCATTGCACGAGCTCTTTTCTCAACATCTTTAAGTTTAGCACCTGTTGTTTTTACTATCAAAGCAATTGTAGCTTTGACTGAAGTATCCGTCAAAACTGATTGTATCACTTTATCTCTACTGTAAACCAATTCAATTGGCAACATATGTGGTAGCAATGGATCCAAGGGGCGTGTTGCCCATAGGAAATCACAATCCTTTCTCCTCTCCTCCAACAGATCCACAAATTTTCTCTGTTCCATCTTTTCTGATATTTCCACTCAACAGTGAATAAAATGATTTGCTGACTGTCTTGCGTTATTCACATGTAAAATTACGATGTTTAAAAATATCAATGTTTTATCATTTAGAAGCTACTTAATGATATTAAACACAATTTTCTTGGACAACATTTGCATTTGCACGATTCACTTGCATAGTAAATTATATGCATTCAAATTTCATGTAAGACTTCGTTTTTTACACGCAAATTTTACAAGTACAGCTGATAATAATTTATCTGATTAGATACACATGATGATAGCTACAAATCAGAAATATTGATGTAAAAGAATGTAAAACAGTATAAATCAGACTTTTATAAAAGAAAAATACTTACTGTTTTCAGCGTGAACAAGTTATTAAAAGTCACTAATAAGAAACAGTGATTAATAATGAATTCAAAGTTTTTTTACGAAATAGGAAATAGGTACGTAATACAATCAGACGTTACGTTACTTATCTGCCAGGCATGCGCATTTACGTATGTTTGTAAACATATACACATACATATAACACTACCCCACTTATATGCGCATTGTAGTTAAAAGTATGTACAATTGCGGAATTACACAAGGCCACGGTGTAAGAAAGAAAGGTGGTCCCCCACTCCTGTGATTTTAAGTAGGAACTTCAGATATCGGCCGATAGGTGCTTTAGTGAGACACGCGTACTATCGGTGAGATTATATGTATGTAGTAGTACTACCCACTGTTACACACA
>QVOB01011856.1:0-18656 GCA_014839585.1 Pseudomyrmex concolor | reverse complement strand
ATCGCTTCTACATTAAATTACAAGACTTTACAAAGTATTTTCCAAGATTTTTGTAGAAAGCCTACAACAGTAAGAAAATAAAACCGGGTTTCTCAGACCGAGGTTATGCAAAAGCGTTAAAAAAGTAAAAAAAACTACAGACAAAGGATTAAAAATATGACTTTTGTTTAAAGATAATCTAAAACCTAATTAATTTTATTTCAAATAAACAACTGCGTATTAATTAGCATTGCAACGCGCATATTATTCGCGCGTATTATTAGTTCCTTAATGAAGATCACACGCTGATGAGCATCGATTCCTTCGGCTTCCGGTATATTATCACGCGCATTCACCTGTGGCAGCTCCCAAGAATCTGCACCTGTCGTCGACCCCACAATCGAGACGACCGGCGCGACGGCGCGCCGATTCTCGGTCTCAATTCCACTCGGTAATCCCGGTTTCACGCTTTGATCCGTGTCGCTGCACGCGATGATCTTCACGGGAACCGAAAACGCGGATCGGTGGTCCAACGGAAGAACGTAATAGAACGTCCGTGCGTAAACTGTTTCAGCGAATCATCTCGGCGTCCTGAGAAAGAAATCAGAGATTCGTCGCGTGCAAAAAAAAGGCCGAATATACGACGAGCAATCAACGTCGACGTGCGAACAGCTCGCATCCGGCGAAATTGTTGCAGATACGGCAGTGTCGATCTTTTTGAGTCCGAAAAAGAGCGGTTGAGATTGATAACAAACATTCACAGAAAAAAAATATTGCAACAATTATTTTTTAAATAATTTGTTCGAATTGTTTTTATGCTTAAATTATTTTACTAATAATAAAAGTTTTTTCTTATTATTATCAGAAGAAAATAAGATATTAAGAGGGAGGGGAGAGAGAGAGAGAGAGAGAGAGAGAAATAAATAATAATTGACGTTATTTATTGTTTGACATTTTCTTTCTTTTTTGTTTTTGTTCGGTAAACAAGGGACCGGTTTAAAAAGAGAAAAAGCCGAGTTTCGTCAGAAACGCGCACGACCTCCCACATTCCCATTCGTTCTTTGCCGTGTTCCATTCCCGTTTTCTTTGTTTTCCTAGTCCGCGCAATTTATCGTCAGCTATTCTTCAGAAGCATAGAAGTGACAGCTTCCGAAAGGTCTTCGTCCCACTTGCCGTGAAATAAACGTCACACAAAGCTTTACACAAAGTATTGGAAAATCTCGTGACCGAAAAGAATTAACTTATATATATATATTTTTTTTTTAATAAGGAACAAAAGAAATTGGCGGTATAGCGATCCGGAACGAGTATTGCCCTATCGCCGGTCTGTATCATTTCAAATACGACATTAAAAATGGTACCGACACGTCAGTGGAATGCAACACATTCTCCTCTGAGTACCACAATTGTCCAGATGGTTCAATTTTAAATTTCAACTTTAAACGATGCAACTTCGAAGAGAGCAGTAAGTTCATTATTGAAAATCAAATATATTTTTATATTTTTGAAAATTTTTAATTTGCATAGAATAAAATTAAATATATGTGTGTGTGCATGTGAGGAAGGAAATGTGGAAAGGAAATGTGGGAAATTAGTTTTGTTCTTGTAATTATCGTCAAAATTGAAATATATATTATTTTCATTTTTTCTCGTGCAGATCTCACATACAATTGTTTGGGCAGCTGGCCGGGTCCGAACGGTTCTAATTACATTGTTCTTTGGGACAAAGACGCTGACGATAGCAGACCTCAATACAGATGCGGAGTACGTTACACAATAATTCATTAAGTTTTTGACTTAACATAAAAACATGTCAGCTCTAATGCATACACAAAAACGGACAATATAAAAATAAAAATTAAGTTTTATTTTTAAAATGTGCAGTGAAATCTATATGTATCGTTCAATATTAAAAAGTTTAACATACGTATTTTTTGTATACAAAATATTTCTAATAACAGCGTATAAATTTTGAGCGAGGTATAAATTTTCCAGCTGTTCAACGTTGATAACAAGACGGGAAAAACTTATATGGCCCTCAGCAGTGACTCGAGCTGTACGCAGAATTTAGATAATTCGTCTAGCGGATACGAGACTTTTATTCTGAGCAAAACCCCAAATCAGAAGAGCGTGCCGGATTACGTGCAGACTCATGTTGCGACGTGAGTACATTGGTTTTTATGATATAACAGAATTGTAGATCGTTACACACAATTTTTTATAAATATTAAAAGCACAAGGTTTTCTTAAAACTAGTGTAAAGCACTTGTAATCGAATCTCAAAAAATAAATAAAATAACAGATTCCCGAAATGGGCCCAAGGATTGTGGGAAGAATCTCTTATCGTTAATGGAACCATGACTTTCACCGATCTCAACGGTTACAACAGTTACACCTTCATCACGGTGGAATCGAACTTCGAAACTGGTCGATACATAGTATACTCTAGAAATCAATGGTAAGTGCAAAATTTGATTGTCATTTATATTAAATACATTCTGTATTGAAGTGAAAAGAAAGTAAAACTAAAATACGAAACTGGAGATAAATCTATTAAAGTGTCACAACATTCTTCTGAATTTTAAATCTTATTCTTATTTTTCTGGGTTGCAAAATTAAATTAAGTGAAAAGAACGTTTAATTTTGATTTTCAGTGAGAAGTCCGCTTTCGTGTGCTTGCTGATGAGGCAACGTAGCGAAAATGTATTGGAATTTACGATAGGTAAACTTAGTACGATAGGTAAATTTTGTTTTTTTTTTTTTTGTTATCTACTTATTAATTTACGTACATCAGTACGTAAGTTTATTTATATTATGTTGTAATTTATATTATGTTGTTACGTTATTACTTTTATTACGCGAAAAATAATTTTGCTCGATAGGATCGGTCTTGAGTCCAATATATCAACCTTTCTTGTGCGACGATCGCAATCTGGACAGTCCGGTGTGGATGACTCAATCACGTGAGTTGAAGCAACAGACACGTATGCACTTTATCAAGTCATTTCACTATTGGAATTCTAAAAAAAAAATATATATATATATATACTTATACTTCAAATTATTTAGTAAGTAAGATGCACACATTTATTTCTATTTAACGTGTTTACACCGAGCAAAATATGTTTTTTTTTTTTAACCAGGTATCGAACGCTTGGTGGAGTCGCCCTGTCCAATCACAGGCCAGTACACGGGGATGATAACAGATCTGTCGGGAATGTGCGCGGAATTGAGCAGCAACTGCAACACTCGCGAAATAATGTACTTCAAAGTCAGCGATTGCGAGTCCGGCGAGCTCTATGAAGGTACACACACACGCGTATAAAACACAAATGTGTAAAACATTTAATTTGAA
This sequence comes from Pseudomyrmex concolor, assembly GCA_014839585.1. Lineage (NCBI taxonomy): Eukaryota > Metazoa > Arthropoda > Insecta > Hymenoptera > Formicidae > Pseudomyrmex > Pseudomyrmex concolor. Next base: position 15,322 of record QVOB01011856.1, on the reverse strand, counting down.
AATTTACAGACAAAAAGAGAGCATTTCTCCTTTTGTGCACGCAACTTTTTTGAGTTTGCAGTTTTTGCTCGTTGTTTTTCCAGAACGCACATATCTTTGCCTGGGACAGTGGGAGGAAAAAGGCGTGATGTATACGTATACTATGAGAAACGACACCGGTACGAACGAGTGCTTCGTAGGTTTGATCGTCAACGACGAGGAGATATACATCAAGGAAGCTGGCGATCACTGCATACGTAATATAGATCCCAAAACGCAGGGCATGCGTCTCTACAAGAAGGGTAAATAGCGATATCTTATAAAAATTTTATTTCATATATTTTAATTTCTCTGTGAGAGTACTGTTGTGAACATAGAAGTGATTGATTTTTCTAATTATTGCAACAACAACAAATAGCGCACAATTTTTATATTGTGATATACTGTTTGATTTTAAGGACAATGTTACGGCAATTCACCGAGTCCCGCGCCAATTCCAATGAAACCGATTCCTCACAATCCAATAATGAGGATCTCGAGCACTCCGCGGTCAAAAACAGGTAAAGAGACTTTATATATATATATTTTTTTTTTACATTAAAGATACGTGTATATCTTAATGTACTTAGTTGTTTAACAATTTTTTAATCTCCCGACAGACAACACACGAGTGTCAGGAAATGCGGTTTCCTCGTCAGCACGTTGCAGTTTAGTCGATTTTGTACTTTCCGTCATTGTGTTCGTCACATTGCGCGCAACATTTTTATCTTACGCGCTCGAATAATGATATCGTCAATCGTGCTCGATTAGTCTAGTAACTATATACCTAGTTAATGAACAATACTGCCACTTTAGTACGTGTATCTTGATGTATTTTTGTTATTTACAATCCGATAAATGACGAAGACGTACGAAAATATTTATTGCGAAATCGCGTTTTAGAAGGATATTGTAGAAAGTATAGAAAACTATTTTTTCAACTCGTATGCTACTCCGCTCACGCCGCGTTGTACAAAACGAATCTTCCAGAAGAAAAAAGCAAACAAATATGTATTTAAAAAAACACTTGGCTGACAAGATAAAGTTGTGATTGCTTCTTATGATGAGATAGAGAGATATTTTAGTTTTTTTACAAACGCGTTATTAAAACTCACAGTCATGTTTACACACTGCCTTGTGAGATACAGAGATATTGACACAAGACTGTTTATACATTACTACGAAAATCCAAAGAACCGCTATTTTTACATACCAATTCTTCTAGTGATTTTTACACATCGAACACATCACACAGAGAGACATAAAGATATATAGGACGCTTCTTATAACGACAGTTATATAGACTTATATTAACTTGTCGTGTTAATAAGTGTCTGTATACTTTTTCTTAGAAACGAGTTATTTGCTGATAAAAATCATTTAAATAAATTTTGTATAAAATTCTAAACAAAAACTTTATTCACAAAGATCTTAATTTTTAATCACTGATATGTACGTATACATGCTTTTGTTTTTTTAATTCAAAATAGGACTCAAGTGCCTCTCTGTTTATAAGATGGTAATATTTTTTATGATAGTAAAAAACTTTTTTTTATGATAGTACATAACAAGAGCAAGATATTCTTTTTTTTAAATATTTTTAGAACCGAAAAACAGCTGTAAGTACATACAATTTGATTAGACGAATATTATAAATTACATATTTATATATGTAAGACTGACATAACATTTATTCTTATATAATATGATTATATGATCTGATTTCTAGTTTCTTTTATTCTTCATTAAGAAAAGCCTTTTTTTATTATGAAAGAAATGTATCTCTTTGCGAAAAATACATATCAATATAAAAAAATAAATGATAAACTCCATTAAGTAAAGAAATACAATTTTTGACGTATACAAGTGAGCTAAAAAAACACATTTGTAACAAATTTCTGTAAAAACAGTCTTATTTTTTGTCATTTTAGAATTGTAACGTGTTGTGTACGTGTGATTTTTACTGTGTTTATTAGATTAATGTGCAGAATGAAGAGAGAAAGAGAGTGAGTGAGAGTGAAAGATGTATATAGCCATTTACAATGGAAATGTATATGTAAACTTTGTTGATTATTTAATATTAATGACAGAATAACACATTTACTACGTTTTCTTGACTATTGTGTGAAAAACTTGTACAGAAAAAACTTATAATTATCTATATATAGACTTGCATTAAAAGCATATGATTTTACAATCTATATCTAAATTTTTTTATATTTATTATATATAAGTCGTATTCAATCCCACAAGATGTATAATTGTATAAAAAAAAAAAAAAAAAAATAAGCAATAATAAAATATATAGTATATATATATATATATATGTACTACAAATTATCTGAAATACAATTTAAAACTAAAAAAAAAGTCGAAACAAAAGTTGTAACAAAGTTACAGCATATTTGTGTCGATGCAAATTGCTTCAAAATTATAATTTTGAGGCACTATTTTCAAAAGCCATATGCAAAACTATTAGTTTCTATTAAAAAAGTATGTTAAACTTATATATAACAAAAACCTTAGTTTCTTTATTATTAGTTATATTTATACTATTCTTATTTATAAGAAATGATACGGTACCAGTGTAATAATGTTAGAAAAAAAAATGTAAATCCGCAAGAATGTAAGAAATTGTGTAACTCTAAGAAGAAAATCAATACTCTCTCTTACTCAGATCTTACTCTTATAAATTTATCAATCTGCTTATCTTAAGATAACATAACTTAATAAGATTACATAGTTGATTAGCGTATAAAAATATGTTGTAAAAATTGTACATATGTGACAATAATCACTTATCTTCTCTCGACGAAGTATTTGGAATGCAGTAAGTTTTAAGATATAGCAAATCTTTGTATTTTATCCTATTGATTGAAGAAGCAATTTTGTACTTTTACACATGACTCAGTGTATATGTGAAAATAAACTTAAATAATAAGAACTTTTTTTTATATCTTTTACAACTCTCTGTCACTTATCCATAAGTTGTTAAAGAAAAATAATTAAAAATAAATAATGCTAATTAATCACACACATACGTAAATATTTTAAATAAGAAACGAAAAGTATATCACAAAAAACAGAGAGTAATTTAATGTTTACAGTCTTTCGCGTCAAGCATGTCGATTTCGTATTGTCGCATGGCTATTTTTCGTTGTACACCCGAAGTATACTTCTCGATGCCACATTTATGTCTCACACGATGGCACGGCAATAGATACGCGATTTGATTCCTGGCAACTGCATTTCCTACTGCACGCGCAGCTTTCGGACGATCTATCATCCGCGCGACATCTTCGTACGTGGCAATTGTTCCCGGAGATACATCTAGAAGAGATTTCCATACCCTGACTTGAAACTCCGTGCCCAGCGCAAGAACGGAAACGGACTCAAGTTGAGACACGTCCGAATAAAAGATTTTCTCAATGACTCTTAACGTTTTATTCTCGATATCTTCTACTGTCTCAGTCATTCGCCACTTCGTTCGCAGAAGTTCCAAGGCTTCCTGCTTCTTCACACCTTCTTCGTTCTCGTCGACGAAAACTAAATGTGCCACATCCTCGTTGACGTCGGTTATTGCGATGAGACATTTCCCAAAGGGTGTCTGACGAAACGCGTACAACAGATTGAACGGTTTGTAATCATTTAAATCATTACGAAGATACTCATTCATACGCACGCTTCGAAATATAACCATAATTGCGACGTAGTAGTTGGTTAGGGTTAGGTTAGGTTAGGTTAGTAGACTAACCGTAGCAGACAGTCCGTACGTCATTCTATGTACATTTAAATGACATCTGACGGTTATTTTGTGCGGCGTGTTATGTCTATTTTTTTATTACGCCACTAGTCTGTCAAACGTGACCTATATTTAATTAATAGAAACATTTTTTGTACAAAACTGAAAATACATACGTTCATTCTATTCAATTAAAATGAAAAAAAAAAAACATGCTTTTGTATTAATATAACATGTATATCAAAAACTGAACGTAGCACGGACTTACACCAAAATAGTTTCCACATCAAAGTGAACGTGATCGCTCTTCAAGTTCTCTCGGACGATAGCAGGATGGCAGCACGACAGAGTTTAAATTGCGATTCAATGAACTTGCAAGTCTTTAAAAGTTTCTAACACACGCTCAAAAAAGAAAAAAAATGTGAAGAAGAGATTCAGATTGTTCAGAACTTATTATATTTGCAAATTTTTATTTTACTCTCGTGGACATACACACAAATAAATCTTAAATTAAAGAAGTTGTGGAATTAACAAATCTCACGATTCTATGTGGATTTTTGTCTGACAACAGATGTCCGTGGAACACAAATAGATGAAAAAGAATCTTCAGAATGAGGTGCGTAACACACAAGCTTTCTTTTCCATAAAAAAAAAAATACTTCGTTTTAGTCTCTCAAATGTGTTACCTCCATTTATCATCTTGTCTAAAGTAACAGATATGAGAGATTCACATGTGAGAAGAAATCGATTTAAAAAGTAAATTAAAAAGTAAAAAAAAAATAAAAAAAAAAACAAGCTGCTTTATATGTTTGGTTGCCACAATTTCTCTGCTAATTAGCGCGAGCGATATTGCGAAGCTGTGCAATTTTTTTCTCGCTATTCGAAGATGACGCATTTGGCAGCGAAAATATACAACCACGCGCACCGCGTACAAAGTGAGCGCTCTCTCGTCGAACATTTAACAAAACTTATAACGCGCGATAATAAATTTGCTCACAACGCTGACTGCAAAACAGACTTACTCTTTTAAAATTATTTCTTACATCAAAAATCGAAATGTGTGATTAACGAGAATTCTCGATTTTAATTTAATAAACGAAACGGATCTTTGCGATATATTTGAAATTGACTTTTCGCAAAATAAAACAATGGGATTATTTTCAATTGTTAAATACAATAAATACACAGATTATGATACGCTTCAATCGTATACAGTTCAATTGAAGAAAACTCAATGCCAAATTAATTAAAGATCCTGTTGTCAAATCAAAATTGAGAGTTCTTTAAACTTATAACAAAGGTCAGTGTGTGTGACATCGAAAAGCATTTATCAAATGTATGCAGCCTCTTTTCTCTTAATTGACATACTTAGAGAATGACGTGTAAATGTCGTTCATAAAACATCCTGTTCCGCCGCGTGAGTAAACGTTCGCTAAGAATACCACAATTATACAATTCACATACGTGTATTAGAATTACAACTTCGTCGGTCATTTTATGCAAACAACGATCGCTTAATCTGTCGCAATTTTTCCGAGGTTGTTAACGATCGACGAACCGAATTCTCGCGAACGCGACTCACGAGAACTAAAATCTGCGGCACACACGATGACCTTCTCTCTTTCTCTCTGCGTTGAATCGCATGCGAGAGCATCACGAAACGATTTGACAATTCTTTAAATTTTCAAATCACTATTGGACTAAGTCCTGGCGCTCGCATGCGAAAAAGCAAGCACTAGAAAAAGTATCGCGTGCCGCAGACTTGAAAGTCGATAGGAACGTGTATTATGTAACATATGCTTTGAGCAATTCGCGAACGCCTATAAAAGAAACATTTTTACATAATAAAAGTAATCTTATACACTAATACGATAATGTGTGGTCCCATTGGATATGTGTATTTATAAAAGAATATATCAGATCTCTAATTTAACAATCTAATCAAAATATCTCTATTTTAAAGTTGTAAGATTTACAATAATCTGATACGTTTCTTAGACAGAAAAGAAATACGCTAGAAACAAAAACTCTATATCCTTTTTTTTTTTAAGTCGTCTAACATCTTCGAAAGCACAATACTATGCCTGTCATTACTTCTCTATATATATTCTGCCCCACCAATAATAAAAAAAAAAAAAAACTCGTAAAACACCCTTATGTGCCTATTATATATACATGACGGGTGCTATAATAGAGCTATATCTCGGCACTTACAGTCTTACCGAACTAGAATATCATTTTTCGAGATAATACTTTTGTTCAATTGGTGTGTTCTGTACGTCTAATCATCTATCCTAATCCATTTTAATTCTTATTATTCTAAATACAAAACTATTTTGCTAATAAACTCTCATTCTCTTACTGTGATTTTAATTTTATTGTATGAAATTTTTCTAAAGCGGCTTCAATTTAGAAGCCGTTTTCTTTCTTATGGCAACGCCAACTTTAGGAGAGATGTTCAATTACTTCTGTCAAAATTTGCATAAATCTGTATTTTTTTATTTCACACGCAAGAGAGGACCAATTGCACGCACATGATTCAAGATATTGTTCTAAGTTTCTAAAGAAGTTAATAAACAAAAGAAAATATCAAATAATTTATTGATATTTTTTTGTTTTTCTTTACATTAGGTAGCGTTGTATTTTATGTTTTAGTTAAAACATAAAACAAACATAGAACAATATGTTGGATCACGAAACTAACATCAAGTCCTAATTAAATCTCGCAATTCTTTTCGCGTAACATAATACTACGCGGTATTTGTGTATAAATGACGTGTACAAAATTTAAATACTGAGATGAGTTCTTTGATGTAATAATGCAATAATGCAAAGAAACGCGCGAATGAGAGAAAACAAAAAGCTTGCCGCGAGATGAGAATCAGTCCTTTGATCAGTTGTTTTGTTTCATTTTAAACTAATTGTAAGTAATTCTCATATTTATTATACGGCAAGCGAAAATGCCTTGCTCTTTACGCGTTCATAGCCTTCGAGCTATCGTTGCCCATCTTTTTCGTAAATTCCATGAGGAAATCTCTGTAAATCAGAGAATCCATGTTAGACGACAGAATGTAAAGTATCCACCAATCGCCGAGGTCGACCTTCGTGCTGACGCTTCGACAGATCTCGATTGGCAGTAATCTCGCCGTGAGATGCATCAGTTTTGGTCGTACCATCGGCGCAAAGATGATGACTATTCTGTACACCATCAGACCGATCAGCATGATAGCTAGGAAAATAAACCAGAACCAGATGAAGATGTACGTCTTCTCGTTGACGATGTTGAGCGGCAGAATGCAGAGTGAGTCGTGTCTTTGTATCGTGCCCGAAGGACCGTACTTGTAGAAGATGCACTTGGTGACTCGCGGGAACACGTAGACCATGGGATCAATTCGCTCCTCCTGCGGCGTCTCCGACAGCTGGAGCACCCGTAAACCGTAGCTGAGAAATTCGCCGTCGAAGAATCGGTTCATAATGTAAAGCTGAACGAATATGTTGATTAGACAAAGGGCCTCGCAGACGAAGTACCGATACACGTACGTGTTGTGACACTGAAAGCACAATTTGTTGCTGAATTAAGGCAAATTGGACTCAATGAGGGCGAATTGAACTTAACGCGGGCGTCTCCCTCTCGCGCGTCTTTTCTCTCTCTCTCTTTCTCTGAGGGCACATGTATGATCTCTCATCATACATGTGTCCTCTTCGACTTCTTCGTCCTCTATTCCGCCTAAACAGCTGCGTAACTTCTCGTGTACTAATTTGTTTATCGAATTTACATGTAACGCGCATACATAGAATGTGCGATCTAGATGTGTGCGTGCGTAAGAAAAATAAAATTCCATCTTGACAAATACGTTAAATCAAACTATAGCATGTATCAATATATTTTTCTCCGTATTTATAATTTTTCCTCTCAATGTTTGGGAACTTATAAGAAATCAATTTTCTAAATTATTTTTTGAAGAGATCGATCAAGAGATTATTGTGATATTTGTTTCTTAATAATTTAATCCTTTCGGTGCTGAATACCACCTGTTGAACGTGTTCATATCGACCAAAAAAGAAAGAGGATTAAATAATATTTGGTCTTATAAACACGTATAATATCCGGTATATGTTTTGAAAACATTCTAAGGTAAGCAAGTAACATCTAATGGCATAGCCTTACACACGTGCGATGTGAATGAAAAACGAACCAGTGAGACCAGTTATCAAAGCGACCACCAGCAAATAGAGATACGCGCTATCAATAAGCGATAGATCGACTTTCTATCCTTTTTCGGATTTTTCGCGGACAATAAAAAATATATAAACAGTTTTTTTTTTGTTTACTACTAAGAGAAAAGTCAAAACTCGATTATACGTTTATTTACAAATTAACAGATTTTAATACAAGTACTCACCTTGATGTGCTGCCGCAAATACTCCATAAGATTATTTTTCTTTTTTTCTATGTTTTCCTTCTCGTCTATTCCGTAATTCAATCCCATGACCAGCGTACGCATCAGGCCGCCTTCCCAGTTATTCCACAACCATTGCGGCACGTAACAGAAAACTGCCTGCAATAAAAACATAGCTAATTAATTAAACACTTCAGAAGGAAATGTCATATAACGACGCTATATCCAACATTACTGACATAAATAAACTAGTCGAGAATTAAAATTAAAAAAAAAGATGGAATTTTACAAGAATGGATCAAAACAACCGTCTTTTTTTTATTACATCGCTGATATATCTTCTTTTTTCTTTGTTTCCTGACATTCTTTCGTCGTAGTTAAAATGTATCGTTTATATATACGTGTTGTGATTCCGGTTTTATTGCTGAGCAAACATTATATTAGCATCTTGTACTAAGTTCGATACATGTAAATCAGTGAGAGAAGAATTGCGTCAAGACTAAGCAAAAACCTTCGGATAAAAAATAACGAAAGTCAAACTCCGTACGAGAAAAATGTACGAGACCAAGTAGTTGGGACCACACGCGAGTTCGCACGTGTGTAAATCTTTACGCGAACTGTCAGCACAGATATGAAAGATAAACGCGCGGTTAGCAGAAAGACAAACAGATGGACACACAAAGAGACCGGGTAGCGGGAGAGAGGAAAAGAAAGAGATAATGGTCTTCTTCTTGTCCGGAGCGCGCGTCGCGCATGCACGTGCATCGCACGTGTGATAGATCGCCGATAAAGCCGCTTACCTGGAAGAACAGCACGAAGCAGACCCACTGGTAGTACGTGTAATATTTTCTCGCTTCAACATCGCCGAAATCGTTTGCAACTCCTGGATGAGCGACCTCTAAGCCAACCTGAGGACACACGATACCTCTTTAGTCGGATGATATGCGATGACGCGCTGTAATGCAGCCACTGCACTCACGTACGCGCAATTCGATTCCTCTCGCGCATTGGATAGCGCGAGAAATAATAGCTCGCTGTACAATCTCTATATGTTAATGCGATACCGCGCTTATTATGTGAACATTCTTTTGTGCGGACACAAGCATTAGCTAATTATATAAATAATATATGGATATTGTATCACGTAGACAGGGGAAGAAAAAAAATCGATCATCACTATGAGTGCGCGCCTTCGTTTTTGTTCCTAGAATGTTGACGTCGCAGTGTATTTTCGCTTGTACAACGGTCAAGAAGATATCATTTATAAAATATAAGTGTAATGTAAACTAAAGAGATTTTTCATTGATATGATTGATATATTAAAGCTAAAATAATGATACACAAAAAACACAGACAGTCGAAATATGTTTTTAATGGCTATAAAATGAAAGTGCGTAAAAGTGACGCAACCGTAACAAGTTTCAAATAAGAGAAAAAATATATATCTAAAAAAGATTAATACATATCTAATATATGATATAAAAACTAATACCTATATCTAAGAGAAACTAATTCTCTTTCTCTCTCTCTCTCTCTCTATATATATATACACATACATATATTCTATAGAAATTCAAGTAATTTGATAAAGCCCCTTGCACAATGCAAAGAAATAGCGATAGTAATAAAATTTCCGACATCGCCTATCGCTATCGCTATTCCATCGCATTGTGCAAGAACTTTAAGATAGGATATTTCTTCCTTTTCTAAAATAAACCGAGAACAAAAACTCGGTTTATTTTAGAAAAAAGCTAGTCAAAATTAGTCCTAAAAAAACGAAAAAAAAAAAAACGTAGTTTATTTGTAAAGTTACAAAAGTGAAATCGGAAATACTTTTATAGCAAAACTACTCGCGGAGCGAAACCGTAACTATGTATATCCGTAAACTATACCCACCGACACTCTATCGCTTTTAAACATCAAAGACATAAAAAAAAAGCACGAAATAACAAGAACTACATATCGTGTGTAAGAAATCAAATACCGATTGTATTACCACCCGCTATACTGAGATATTACAAAGCTGTAAACAGCGAAAAATAAATCTCGATTAAGGGCGGAACGGTATAGAGCGGTATCGTGTATCAAAAGCCACGAGTATGATGCAACAGGATCGAAAAACTTGTAAGTAACGTATCTGTGTGTGAATATACTTAGAGAGAACGGTCAAAGAAAAAGACCATTAGATCAGTATAAACAAATAAATAAAATACTATTATATAATTTGTTGCAAATATTAATCACAAATTTAAACTCATTTTTGTGAATTTTATTCACATTTAAAATTTTTACTTTACGTGATGTAAAACAATTAACTCTTCTACCGACGACTGTCTGCAATTACGATATCAAAACACTAATCGGAAAAAGAAAAAAGTTAACATGTTTCTTTTTTGCGAAGGTGCGCATAAGCTTCGATAAAACTATCTGTCGACAATAATCAACACTTGATTTCCATATGCGATAACTTTAACCGTGTTGTATATCTGTTTGGCTTCTCTCTTCGAGACTGTCGATATAAACATTAATAAGGAAATGTTTATTAGCTTAATTTTATCATGTACACTATACATAAATTTTTTTAAAGATAAAATTTAAGGCCAATAAGGACAAAGAGTCCGTCCTAAGTTAAGTAAATGAATCTCTCGAGAATGCGAGTGTTTTTTTCAATTAATTCAGGATTGCAAATTAAAACTTGGGTATTTATCGAACTGATCACGTGGCGCGTCTAAACGCAAAAAATTCCCAAAAGATTCAACGTAAAAGAGACTCATTTTAAGATAAGCTAATTGCCAATTTATACAAAATGTTCTTATGTGCATTTTACGTTGTTAGCACAACGCCGTGAATAGCAGTCGTCTCCGAATGTAGAAGTAGTCCGCCTTGACATATAAGAGCCTTTTTTTCAATGCACAGATAAAATTTCAACGATAACACTTCATGATTTTAATGTAAAACGTCGACACGTATCACATGATTGTTTTAACTCGGCCGACACCGGGGGTCTGTTGACTTCGAAAACGTAGCAGGTACGTAGGTACGCGAATGAACGGAGGCGGGAAAATCGTTTGTCGCGACAATCGCGCACATACAAACCTGTCGATCAAATGCGTCCGGCATCGTGAAGGTGGATGTTATCCAACAATAAGTGTTGACGGCTTGTTTAGGCAAATTCTCGACAAGGCAGGTGATCGGATTACCGACGTATTGGGTGGCCGTGATTATGACCGAGCACGTAAACAACAGCACGGTGGTGAAGACATTGTGCATCCGAAAGACCATAGAGTCCGTGCTGATTTCCTGTCGCTTCAGATATTGACCTAGCCCCGCTAGAAGTTTATACAGACTCATGGTCGCGTCCTTGATAACTTCTTCAAGCTACGAAGACGACGTTGGCGCTCTCTATAGCTTCAATATTGTTCTTCGGCAAATTCTACAACGGTTTCACAACGGATCACGAAGACGTATACCGTCAACCGGCACTAACGAGCGTAGCTCATCCAACGCACGCTCTTGCACGAACGAAAGCAGTAAAACGAAACAAGAGAGAGAGACACACGAGCCAGCATACACGAGAGTGCACGTTTGTCCACGCGGGGTATATACTTCTGCCTCCCTCCTTTTTTTTCTCCTATCTTTCCGTCCTACCTTCTCTTCAGACGCTCCGTCGCGCTCCGCCTTCCTTACTCTCTCGCTCTCTCACACACACACACACTGTGCCCCCTCTTCGTCTCTCGCTTTGTCTCCGTCTATCCCTTTCGCTCGTGCCCTTCTTTTGCTGTCCTTCTTTTTGCCGGTGTAACTCTGTCTCCTCTCCACTCTCTTCGCTACCACGGATCCTTCTTCTTTCCCTCGATGGTTCTACGGGCGGGATCGGTCACCGAACCACATTGGACGAGTTCCCAACGTGTGTTCCAGTTCCTTCTGCGAGAGATTGGCGGTTTCACGTCTCTCACGTTTCGTGTCAATCATTTAGCAATCAAGCAGTGAAGTGTAGAGAGAGAAAGAGAGAGAGAGAGAACAAGAGAGAGTTGTTGCCGCCGCTCTTTCTGCTTTCTTTGAAATTCCTATATTTTGTCGCCTCCGCTTGACTTCTTTTCAATTATTCTTGCCCGGATTTCGCTAGAAAAGTGAAAATTCTGAAATCCTGTGACACAGGTTGCGATTTTTCTAACTTTTCTCGACTTCAAAGGAAATTTTTATTGCGTTAATGCGATGAACTTGCAATTGCGCTAGCGAATGTTTTATTCGAAAATAATAATCTTTCCGTTTGCTTCTCACTCTACCCCTTTTTTTCTTACAGAAACACACCGGGAGAACGAGAAGACAACTTCGGCAACGCCAACGTGTACAACTTGTGCAAACTACCGTCGCGTATCGAGGAAGCGACACTAACTACCAACTGTCAATCACACCGACCGCCCTTCCCCTCTTTCCGTCTCTCTTTCACTCACCGTTCCCATCCCCTTTCTGACAAAGTTCCCCTTTGTCCCCCTCCACTCGCGCCTCTATGCACGCACGATTCGAAACGAAATTGTGCAGCAAGGCGCGCCGATGCCCCCTAGTTGCCCTGTTGTTTTTTTTTTTGCAAAGGAGAGAGGGAAAACAAATTGTTCCTTCCTCCCAACTCCTTAATTTTTCTCGCAGGAAGTGCTGCGGCGAGCGCTGGCGTACGTAAAAGCGTGCGCACGTAGCAATATCTTGAACGGCGACTGACGAGAAGTCGCGGTTGTGTTGTGTCATCAAGCGAACTAGAAGAAGAGCGAGGGGGAAAACGGTACGGGGCCCCGGAGGATATCAAAGGACCGACGGAGCGGCCGGCGAGCGAGCCACACGGGGGAGGGAAGGATCGGACTAGAGAGAATGGGAAAGGGTATTACTGACGGAGGGGAGAAGCACTTCCCCTCTCTGGACGCTATAATGCGCGCCGTCGAAGCGTTGTATAGTGTACTATATCCGGCGTCACTACCGTTACCACGGTCATCCTTTTTACAAAGGCATTTGGTCGATTCGGGGAATAGAAAATAAAGAACCCCTCTTTGCTATGTGGCATTGACGCTGTCTGGCCCTCTTCGGGTTCCCGAAGGGAGGAACGAAAGACATTTGGTCAAGCTTGCGTTACCCTAACTGCTTGCTTTGACCCGCTTAAACTATGTTTTATGACATCTGTTACAATGTTATCCATATATCGGTTGCAGAGCAAAGTTTTAGATAGCATGTAATAGTAACAGAAAAATTATTTCTAGTATAGATCATGTTTAAATAATCTAATTAAATATTTGCGCATTACGAAACTACATAAAACGTATAAAAGTGATTGGTTTTTGATTGTAACGAGAATTTAATGCGAGAACTTGGGTAAAAATAGTTTTGTCTACGACGGAATTTTGTTTTTTTAATATTTCACGCGTGTGTATTAGAAATATTTTACAAATATGCGTATTTATTTTCCGATAAAAAAACAATCTCGTACTTTGCTCAAAGCTCTATTGGATTAACTGGTTTCTAATGTTCTCTAACCAGAATTACTACATTCGCATTACATAATTCAACATTTCGAGGAAGCAAGTCATTTCAAAGTCATTTGCGCGGTTTCAATCAGTAGTAACTTTTGTATTTGTTAACGACGCGTAAAAACATTAACAAAGACGGTGCGAGAATAGCACAAATGGTAGGTTGTGTGTATTAAAGAAATGTCGCGTTATCTCGCAAAATATTGTTTAAAAGTGCAAATACAGATTGAGATATGCCTGCAGACGTGTGCATTTTATCAAATAGATATCGTATAAAAAAAATTTAATATCATGAAAAAAAATTAACAAAATCAATTCATATAAAACAAATTAATAAAATAAAATCATAAGGACATATTTATTATTGTTATATTTTAACATTTAATATACGTTTAAACCTAATTTAACTTTTCTGTGAAAACATTTTGTTAGCAAAGACTTTTTCGAAACTTTATTAAAACAACAACAATTTCGTGTGTTTTTTAATAATGCTGCGTATACATATTTGTATAGCCAAAAACCTTTTTTTTTTTTTAATTTGATGTAAGACGAATCGAACAACGAAAACTTTGAATTTATAAAGGAACACTTGCTTGCCTCTGAGAAAATTCTTCTTATTCCTCGAATCTCCCGGAGGGACAGCTTTCTAACTTATCCTTGTGTTTTTGCCTCTGTGTCTGAACCTTCCATTATGAACGCCGATGTAGTTCTTATTTTTAAGAGAGAGTCTCGTTTAAAGGTAATAAACCTTCAGACAATTATTAAGATTATTACTTCAAAGTTTAATACTTTAAAAAATAATTATATACAAAATATAAAAATAATACATATAAATTTATTATTAATGTAAAATGTCTGTACATGTGAGGTGCAATATATAAATAACACGCATGTAAGATAATTACCGCATATATGAATTATGACCGACAACGTTTTGAGTCTGAAAACTTCGGTTTGCAGGAAATTAGAAATTTTTTTCAGAAAAAAGATCAAGTGATCTGTCCGTGCAAAGCATTTTCAGGATCTCTTTATATTTAAAAGTTATATCCGGTTTTAACGTTGTTTTCGATCATTCTCTTTCAAGGATTTATCTCAGTTTTATGTGTTAAAACAAAAAATCAGTCGAAATATGTAAGAAATCCTTCAAAAGTCTCTGGGTTTTTTGCTTATTACTCGAGTACCTCACATATATAAAAAATGTGAAAACTTCTTGTACAGTTCTTTTACAATATTAATTATTTAATAATTAATGTATTTAATAATTTTAATTGCGAAAAGATACACTCTTGTGCATATTTTACAAAATGCAAAACAGTTTCAATTATAGCGTGTTATCTGTTAAAAGATTTGTTTCATCTTCCCACAATTGTAACAAACTGTAATCCAACTTGATTTTTCTCTCACGCTTACACACACACACACACACACACACACTTATGACTCGTTACGAAGTATCGTACACACATCACATGAGTAACATGCTCATAAGCGTGTATGCTTTGTGTGAAAATTGCAACGTATGACTCGCTCTTGTAAGAAACTTCGCAAGCGCGTGTGAGAGATTTTACTACGAATTCGATTCCATTCATGCGAATTCCATTTCATACGCAGATGCTTGTGTGCGTTCGTCATCCGCACTTGCATCCGCA